>CM055885.1:7777500-7827500 GCA_029582165.1 Portulaca oleracea | reverse complement strand
AATTGGACAAAGTCCTTTGATGAAGGACCCTATATGTATGATAGATCTTCAACTGGGCCTTCTTGATTGGGCCTAGGGGAATAAGCGTGGGCTGACTTCCATCATTCCCCCCTAGTTGTTGAGAGAAGTTTGTCCTCAAACTTGGAGGCTCAAGTTTAAAGACTTCAAATTTCCCAATTAGAATCTTCACGTGGATTAGGACCTCCACATGAACTATAGTTGTGTCAGTAGTCTCTACGTGAATCAGGACCTTCACATGTACCTCTATGTGGTGAAAGATTCGATCTTTCACAGTCTTGCTGTGTAGGAGCGTGCCATGGACACACTTGCTGATGAAGGGACTTAGAACCTGATTCATAAACCTCATAATAGTATAAAGAACATAGATCAGATCACAAGGTGTGACTAACCATACAGGGAGGCTTTTTGGGATTTCTGCAGCAATAATCCCTAGCTGATTCTGAACCAGATTAACTTCCTTTGCGATCACTAGGGAACTTGGAAGAACAGTTTCCTCTTTGACCATACCTTTGGCGTGACCATCAGCTGTATTTCGAACCCTTGGGGCAGTATTAGGGTTCACATGATCTTCATGAATCTTGGGGGTCCTGAAGGGACTAAAACTCTCCAACTTGGCGTGCAAGCCAAAGAGTTCTACTACTAGTTGCCTAATCTATTCTACTCCTCCTTGGATTAGAATTCCTTATCCTAGGGGGAGTTGGTTTGTAACAAACCTTATCCTAATAACAAACCTTATCCTAATCATCTTGGCTTTCCTAATCCGGATTGGATTAGTTACAAAATTAGCCAATTCCTAGGTAGGAATTAAATCATACGACTATTCTAGCCTAATTAAAATAAACACACCAAAAACTAATTACGCTAAAATAATTAATTTACATCCTAAAATCAAGCTCATAAAATTGGGCTTGTAAACTTGACTTGGACGTGTGGTACGCTTGGGCTTGGCGGGAGGTTGAGCCCAACTCTAGGATGTTTGGACATCCTCTTGAAAACTAGGCACAGCATGTGGATGGGCCTTTGCAATTCCACTTTGTATCCTCCTTCTTTAATCCATCTTTTATAAATGATTCGATTCTTCCTTATTGCGCCTGAATTGGACAAATTCCTTTGATGAAGGACCCTATATGTATGATGGATCTTCAACTGGGCCTTCTTGATTGGGCCTAGGGGAATAAGCGTGGGCTGATTTCCATCATTCCCCCCTAGTTGAGAGATGTTTGTCCTCAAACTTGGAGGCTCAAGTTTAAAGACTTCAAATTTCCCAATTAGAATCTTCACGTGGATCAGGACCTCCACATGAACTATAGTTGTGTCAGTAGTCTCTACGTGAATCAGGACCTTCATGTGTACCTCTATGTGGTGAAAGATTCGATCTTTCACAGTCTTGCTGTGTAGGAGCGTGCCATGGACACACTTGCTGATGAAGGGACTTAGAACATGATTCATAAGCCTCCTAATAGTATAAAGAACATAGATCAGATCACAAGGTGTGACTAACCATACAGGGAGGCTTTATGAGATTTGTGCAGCAATAATCCCTAGCTGATTCTGAACCAGATTAACTTCCTTTGCGATCACTAGGGAACTTGGAAGAACAGTTTCCTCTTTAAGCATACCTTTGGCGTGACCATCAGCAGTATTTCGAACCCTTGGGGCAGTATTAGGGTTCACGTGATCTTCCACAGATTGAAGCTCGCGTTGACTGGACTCCTTTGAGGCTTGCACCACAGAATTCTCATGATCAGCGTCAATAGGAGAATTCTTTTCAAATTTTGCGTGGTCAAGACGTGAAAGAACAATTTCCTTTTGTTCACTGATCTCAGGGCGTTCAGTGACCATGAAAGATATGATCTTTGAGTCGTTCTTAGGAGCCGCTGGTGATGTCTTTAGGGGAGCTAACGTGACCTTGTTTTTCACCATTAATGTGTAGGTGTTAGCTCTACCGTCATGTGTTACACTCTTGTCAAATAACCAGGGTCTTCCAAGCAGAATATGACAGGCTTCCATAGGTAATACATCTGTAAAACCTCGAGTTTTAGGAGGAATGGAACCGTTAGTTTCCTTACCGGACCGTTAGGGTTAAGTTTAAGTTTAAGTTTCGAGGATGAAACTTCTTTTAAGAAGGTAATGATGTAAAACCCCGAAAAATCCAAAGATGTTGACCGTGACGTCGTTAGTATATTATGTTTGACTTCGTGTTTTATTATTATTCGTTTGTGTTTATTTATGCTAACGCTTGAGCTCGTAGGACCGTTGAGGGCTAACAAGGGTAGAATAGTAATTTCCGCTGGTTAATATTACTATGTGATTAATTACGTGAATATTATTTGTTATGTGGTTATATGATTATTAGTATTAATATTATTATTACTATTATTAGAATTATTGGGTTTTTAGAAAAAAATCAGTTTTTAATTGTTTTAAATGGGTTGGATTAGGATTAGATTAGATTAGTGGGCCTAATTGTGTTTTGGTATAAAAACCCCCCTAAACCCATACCAAACCCTAATACCTCTCAAAAACCCTACACACCTCTCCTCTGCACGCGCCACCGCATACGCAGACGCATGGCCAGCGCCACGCCACCACCACACCTATCCTCTCTCTCTTTCTTTTCTCTCTTTTCCTCCCTCCCTCTCTGCTCGCGCGCGCCCAGGCGATCGCCAAGGCCACCACCGTCGTCGCCGCCCAGCGCAGCCGTCACCACCGCCACCCACCGGAGTCGCCAGTCGCACGAAGGGAACAACCGCGACCTTTCTTGTTTGTCGCCGTTCGAACCTCGCCAGCCACCGACGCTCCAACCACCACCCTTCGTCACCCCCAGTCGCCGGACCTCTGCCGACCGCCGCCCAGACCCGCCGAGAAACCCCCTCTGCGTAAAAACCCTAACCCTAACCCTAACCATAATCTGTTTTATTTCTTTCTTTATCCTTTTCTTTTCTTGTTTTAATATTAACAACTTGTTTTATATATTTGTAATGTTTTTAATTTTTATGATTATAATTCCTGTAATTTTGTAATTAGGGGAAATTATTTGTAATTTTTATTCTTGTTGTAATTATGTGTAAATTGTAATAAGTTGTTATGTGTAAATTATTGTTCTTGTATTGTTTTATTTACATATAATTTGTTTAATTATTATTATGTGTTTTGTTATTAGGGTTCTAATAGTTAAATTGTTAGGGTTCAATTGGTATTGTACTTGTCCTTGTAAATCATGTTAGGGTTAGATAACTTTATTATTGTATGTACGAAATTAGAAATTTATTACCTAGGTTAATTCTTGAATTTTAGTTATAAAGTCGTTATGTTCTCTATTGTTCTTTAAAAGTAAATCTTATTAAGTTTGTTAATAAATTAGTTAACCTACTACAAGTTGTTTCTTATTAATAAAATCTTGAATTCTTGATTAGTAGTTACATGTTATTGTACTTTATTTTACATGTTCTTTAAGCCCTTCTTGATTCTTGAATTAAGAAACCCACATGTTTAACCACCTTCAATGTTTCTTGAAATTCTTGTTTCTTTTTGTTATAACTTACTTGTAAATAATCCATGTTTTAATCTTTAAAATCTTGGTCAAGTAATTTATGTTTTAAGTAATTTCTTTTATTTCTTCTGTGACTTTAGGATTGTTTAAATTTTTATTAAACTGTCTTTCATGTTTTCTAAATAAGGTTTAATACTACAAGTTTAATGTTGGACCTTAGTTGGGTTGGACTATATACCTTTGATCCTAAGCTACTGTTTTAAGCCCAAATTAGAACCCCAAGACCGATTGGTAAGTGTTAGAACCGAAATTACAAATTAAATAAGAACCGGGATCGGGACAGTTTTGTTAGTGTCCAAAGATCGGGTTGCCACGGTTATTGTAGTTGTCTTTTGATCAAATCCTTTGGACTGGAGGTTCCCTTAGATGTTAGGAACTATAGGAATTTTACGGATTGAACGTTTGATTTGTATAGCCCGAGTTATAACCGTTTTACTAGAACCTGTCAGAACTGGACCAATGGGAAAGACGGGTGTTTTTAGGGTTCTTCGGGACTGATTTGGGCTTAGCCATCAACATAGAAGTTTTAGTAGACATCCCGAGGTTTCCGAAAAGTCCAAAACCAGACCCGTAGGATGCCGGGAAGTCGAGTTGTGACCCGTTTTAGGTGAACGTTATAATCTGTCCACTGCTTGCTTCTATTTATGAAAATTGTTGAGTAAATTTTATGTGTGAACTTGTTATGTAATTCCTTGAGTGTGTTAAGTGTAAATCATAAATGATAGGAACCTAAGTGTTCCTAGGGGATGGGTTAGATAGTTGATAGTTAATACTAACTTCGTTAGAATGCGCTTTGATTAGATAATTATTCTTATTCTAGGCCCGAGTTAGTGCGTGACGTTAGTGAGCTCAAGTGTGTTCTTCTTTTTGGCTGTGCTGTGAAGTATATCAGGTAATTTTCTATGCTCTAATCCTCACCGGGATGCTCTTTAAATGTGTTTTAATGTTTTCTAATCTGTTTTGATAATTGCATCCCGAAAGGGGACTTTTGTGGAATTATGACCGTCTGTTTTGGATAACTGTTTGTAATTGTTGTACCTTGTTTTATGAGTGGAGAAATTGAGATGGTCTTTTATAAGTGGTTTTATTATTGATTTTGATAATCTGGGTTGGGTTTGACTAGAGAGTTGTGAGATGAGTTTGAATAATGAATTAGTAATTCAAAGTGGAAACATTAAGCGGGTTGTTGTTTGATGCCTTTGTTAGGCTAATGTTTTAGCGGGTGATAACCCTGAGACCAGGATTCGATGCCTGTATGGGTTATGTGCCAGGAGATCAGGGTTTCATCCCTAATATAGGATAGATGTTATGAAGCCTTTGGTGGGCGACTGTTTGATGCCTTTGAGAGGCTATTGTTCATGTGGGTGATAACCCTGAGACCAGGATTCGGTGCCTGTATGGGTTATGTGCCAGGAGATCAGGGTTTCATCCCTGATATAGGATAGTTGTTATGATGCCTTTGGTAGGCGATGTTCTTTTTGGGATTTGATATCCCCCCCGCAAATTAAAATATGGATTGGATGGGTTGAGGAAAACAGTTAAGGGTTAAAGGTTTGTAAAACGTTTGATCCCTCTCCCTAAAATGAATTGAAATGAACTTAAACTGTTTTAAACGTTAGGGGTAGACATTATTGAGATTTCCCCCTCATTTTTGAAATGTTTTGTTTTCAGGTGAAGATCTAAATGCTGGGGATGGGAATTAGAAGTGAGGACGACGAGTCTAGAAGTCCTCGAATCTTTTTATTTTGTTTTCGTTATGATGTCTTAAAGTTCTGTTTTGAGTTGTTAGTAGTTACCGTTAGCAGACAGTTGTGTTTTCCTTTCTCGCCTTGTGTTCCTTCGGGGATACGGCAGTGACGCCCAAACTAAATTTGAAGTCTTCCACTAAGTTTTGTCTGTTAACGTTAAGTTTGACTTTGACTTTTTATAATTGAATTTCCGGGGCGTTACAACATCACACCAGATAGAATCCTGATAAGACTTTCCAATAGAAAAGCTTACCAAACAGCGCTGAGTTACCTTTAAGCCTTTACCCGAGCTGATCCATTGGACTGTGCATGGCGTTAGGTGTGGGCCTGTAGGTAGCTGAAGTTTGTTCACCATAGTAGTTGAAACTGCATTAGTACAGCTTCCACCATCGACGATCAAAGAACAAACTTTCCCTTGCACAGTACAGCGGGAATGGAAGATAGCTTCCCGTTGTTGCAGGTCTTCAGGGACTGGAGAACTACTCAGTATTCTCCTTACAACCAGCATCTCTCCTTGATCTGGTTCTTCCACGACCTCTTCTTCAGAATCGTTGTGGCAGGCGTGGGTTTCCTTATCGACATCCGTCGGTTCGGGTTCAAACAGAGCATTCTGAAATTCTAACAATGTGATTGCCCTCTTGTTTGGACATTCTGAAGCAATATGACCGAGCCCTTGACACCTAAAACACCTCTTTTTGTCCGTAGGTGGAGCTGGGACGGATCTAGGGGCGGTTTGAGGGGTAGGAGTGGGTGTTTTTGTGGCGGACGGATAGGAGTGGGTTTGGCTTTTTTGTGGAGTGTATGTTTGAGGCGAGTAGTTGACCCTTTGAGAGCTAGGGTTTCTGGTTGGCGCCTCTTTGCCTCTTCTTTTCTTTTGCTGTTCCACTTTGTTAGCCAAAGTACTCAATTCATCAAGAGTTTCATAAGGTTGAAGTTCCATGATGCATAATGGACCAAGGGTTGATCACATTACACAATATCTAAGGATCTTTAAAAACGAAGATAGGAATCTCCTTTCTCAAAGTTCCAAAGAACCAAAAATGGCATAGAAATGGATGAAAAAGATGGAAAGAACTATGAAAGAAGGTTACCAAACAATTGGAAACAATGAACAAAATGAATGATGAACGAACGAACAATGAATGGACGAATGCCGAGTGATGAATGTTGATGACAAATAAGTGCTTGGACGTGTAGAATGAAGATCACACGTTTCTTGATTAATGCTTGATGAATTCTTGTTGAATTCTTGATGAAGCACTCGAATTAGATGATAAATGGACGATTGGTAGATGGATAGTTGATGGCTTTTGAAGATTCTTTGAAGGATACAGACTCACCACCTCCAAGAATACTCCAATTCCTTCCTTTCACCACTAAGGTTTCCACCCTTAGCTAGAAGAAGGGGATATTTCGAATCCCACAAAAGAGAGACGAAAACGCCTAGCACAAATGCTAGAAAGAACACAACATGTGTTTGAAAAATTCAATGTGAATGACTTGAATGAATTGAATGAATTACAAGCACCTAAAAGGGGGTATTTATAGCTACTACCCACCCCATATGGCGTGTACAATTTCAAGAAAGAGCCCATATTTGGCTTACATCATTCATCCTAATGCTTACATCATAAAGAAAACAATATACTATACTATATTACAAATATGAATAACTCCTTGGATTCTCATCCAAATTCAAAGATTCTTGAACCATATGAAAGCTCTTGGAATGTAGAATAATCCCTTCTAGGATGACTTCTATGATAGCTTCATGGTCCTTGAATTAGGAGCAAAAGTATACGGCCACATGAGTTGATCCCTTCCAAGTAGAGAGATAAATGAGAGACTTGAACTCTTCTACCTTCTAGGTGAGTATTAGATGCCTCCATGGTTGACCTTGATGCATAAGGCCATCAATTATGCATCATACACCCCCGGTTGAAAAAGTTTGTCCTCAAACTTTGGAAGATCAACTCTCGCTTGCCTTCTTCACAACGACTTTCTTCTTGAAAGCTTTGAAGTCATCGTAGATCCCTTTGATGAACTTCTTAAACTTTCTTCCTCGATCACCATAAGACTTGAACTTGTATTTCTCCATCGTAAACGTGGGTGCATTCACGTTGCTTCTCACTTATTCTTACCACTTTACCCTTATCATTTAGTATGAAACAATGTACCTTGATGACTTGGGCTATTTCCTTCTTTCGAATTCTTGGCCTTTCGACCAAGTGATCCAAGTAGATAGCTCTTGGATGCTCATGGAAGATGTGCTTCATAGGAAGATTCAAAAGGTGATGGATACTTGGATCCGTTTCTTTCTTCTCCAAATGTGTAAGAATAGGATCCTTATACTCTTCATGCCCTTGATACTCCATCTTCATGATTGACACAATATGACGTTTCTCCTCCTTTTGCCGAGATGGTGGATCAAGAGGTGCCAAAGTGATCCTCTTTTGGTTGATGGTGAGAGTGTAAGTGTTGGCCCTCCCATCATGTATGACATGTCTATCATATAACCATGGCCTTCCCAACAAGACATGACAAGTATCCATGGGAACTATATCACACCATAATGAATCTTGATAATTCTTTCCAATTGAAAGACTCACCAAAACTCGTTGATCCACACGGATGCCTCGCCCAAGGCTTAGCCATTGTATTGTGTAGGGTGTGGGATGTGGGCTAATCTCCATTTGCAACTTCTGGACCATTGTTGTAGAGGCGGCATTGGTGCAACTTCCTCCATCTATGATCAAGGAGCATACTCTCCCTTGGATGGTACAACGAGAGCGAAATATTGCTTCTCTTTGTAGTTGATCTTTTGGCACATTTGTGATATTCAAGGCCCTTTCTACCACAAGTAGTTCTCCTTCATCCGCCCTTCCACATATTCTTCTACTACATCTTCCTCTTCTTTGGCGCCAACCCCAACTTCCTCTTCTTCCTCATACTCCGGCTCCACATATAAAGCACTTTGGTATTCTACCAAAGACACTACTCGCTTGTTTGGGCACTCCGAAGCATAATGTCCCAACCCTTGGCATCAAAAACACCTTCTTGATGCTATGGGTTTGGTCACTTGAACGTGAGGTTTAGGGATGGATGGGGGCTGATTTTGTGGAGTTTTTGTGGGAATGTGTTTCGTGGATGGTGGAGGGTTTGGATGGGACGTAGGGTGGGGCATTTCTTGTGGAGTTTGGTATTTGCTTGAGACTTCTTTCCCCTTATTTCTCCTTTGTTTTTCAACTTTAAGGGACAAGGAGCTCAATTCATCCAAAGTTTTGTATGGTTGTAATTCCACAACATGCCTAATCCCATTATTAAGACCAAAAAGATAACGTACCAAAGTTTGTGGCTCGTCCTCCTTTAGATCACACCTCCAAAGTAGATGCTCAAATTCCTTTGTGTACTCCTCCACGCTTCTTCCTCCTTGAACCAATCTTTGCAATTTGTAGTAGTTGTCACGTAGGTAGCTAGATGGTAGGAACTTTTCTTGGAGCTTTCTTTTCATCTTATCCCACGTACGCACCTTATCTTTCCCTTTGCCGCTTCTTTGCAAGTTTGTCCACCAAATGCTTGCATGCTTTCGTAGCTTTAGGCAACATACTTGACCTTCTTATCATCTTCCACATCTTTGAGATCAAAGACCCTTTCCACGGTTTGTATCCAATCCAAATAAACTTCCGGATCAAGATCACCAACAAATTCGGGGATCTCCACTTTGAAGCCGAACCTTTCCTCCTTTGGACGTCCATGTCTCTTTCTTGGAACGTCCTCTTCTCCTTCTCCACTTGATGATTTACTTGATACTTCCTCAAGATTCTCCCTTTCTTGAAAGCGCATGTAGTATGCTACTTGTTTGTTGAGATACTTGATTCTTTGTTTCATCTTCTCAACATCTTCTGGGGACGATGGAGAGGACTTTGTAGGAGAGCTTGCACTCGCCATTAGAACCTATCTTGATTCACAAAGATCACAAGAAACTCATGGAAGGAAGGTTAGCACGGATGGGACGTGGGTATGGGACGGATTTGGGTAGGTTTGTGTTTGGTTTTTTGGGTTCTTTGTGGAGCTTGGGGTTCTTTATGAGTTCTTGATGGGTTCTTGATGAGTTCTTGGAAGAACTATCAAGGGGGACGTGTGATGTAGAGATGAATGAAATTTTGTGATGGGAAACGTGTGATGGGAAACGTGTGGGAGAGGAAAGATTGTAAAAGATTGTTTCAAGAACTAAGAGATTCAAAACTCCTTAGCTCTTATACCAAATTTGATGCATAATGGACCAAGGGTTGATCACATTACACAATATCTAAGGATCTTTAAAAACGAAGATAGGAATCTCCTTTCTCAAAGTTCCAAAGAACCAAAAATGGCATAGAAATGGATGAAAAAGATGGAAAGAACTATGAAAGAAGGTTACCAAACAATTGGAAACAATGAACAAAATGAATGATGAACGAACGAACAATGGATGGACGAATGCCGAGTGATGAATGTTGATGACGAATAAGTGCTTGGACGTGTAGAATGAAGATCACACGTTTCTTGATGAATGCTTGATGAATTCTTGTTGAATTCTTGATGAAGCACTCGAATTAGATGATAAATGGACGATTGGTAGATGGATAGTTGATGGCTTTTGAAGATTCTTTGAAGGATACAGACTCACCACCTCCAAGAATACTCCAATTCCTTCCTTTCACCACTAAGGTTGCCACCCTTAGCTAGAAGAAGGGGATATTTCGAATCCCACAAAAGAGAGACGAAAACGCCTAGCACAAATGCTAGAAAGAACACAACATGTGTTTGAAAAATTCAATGTGAATGACTTGAATGAATTGAATGAATTACAAGCACCTAAAAGGGGGTATTTATAGCTACTACCCACCCCATATGGCGTGTACAATTTCAAGAAAGAGCCCATATTTGGCTTACATCATTCATCCTAATGCTTACATCATAAAGAAAACAATATACTATACTATATTACAAATATGAATAACTCCTTGGATTCTCATCCAAATTCAAAGATTCTTGAACCATATGAAAGCTCTTGGAATGTAGAATAATCCCTTCTAGGATGACTTCTATGATAGCTTCATGGTCCTTGAATTAGGAGCAAAAGTATACGGCCACATGAGTTGATCCCTTCCAAGTAGAGAGATAAATGAGAGACTTGAACTCTTCTACCTTCTAAGTGAGTATTAGATGCCTCCATGGTTGACCTTGATGCATAAGGCCATCAATTATGCATCATTCCACCACATAACTTATGTTTTCGTTCAAGCCAACAAGATACCTCACAAGAGTTTGAGGTTCATCTTCTTTCAGGTTACACCTCCAGAGTAGGTGTTCGAACTCCTTATTATATTCTTCAACAGATTTAGATCCCTGGGATAATTGTTGTAGACGGAAGTAGTTGTCTTTGAAGTAGCTTGCAGGTAGAAACTTTGAATGAAGTTTCTTTCTCATCTTTTCCCAAGTACGGATCTTTTCTTTCCCGGCATGCTGTCTCTTTTTCTGTAAATTAGTCCACCATATACTAGCATGCTTTCGGAGTTTTAAAGCAATATACTTAACCTTCTTGTCATCTGCGACATCTTTCAAATCAAAGACTCGTTCGACAGTTTGGATCCAATCGAGAAAGATTTCAGGATCAAGATTACCGTCGAATTCAGGGATGTCAATTTTGAAGTCGAGTCTTTCTTCCCTTGGAGGGGGTCTAGGGCGACGTGACCTCCTGCTTGAGCTAGTAGATTGCTCAGTTTCGCTGGGACTGTTGGGGACGAGTTCTTCTTCTTCTTGCCCTCGTAGTGTCCTGAATTGCAGGTCCATGTATCGCTTTAGTTGATCAAAGAGATAAGCGATTCTGGCTTCCAGTACTGCCTTTTCTTGTTTCCATTGCTCCGTAGGATTTCCATCTTCGTGACTGTTGTTGTCAGATGCCATGGAAGGGGTTTGGAACACCCAGTTGACGTTGGGTAGGGAGGGTAATGTGTCTGGGCTGTTTGTGGAGCTTTGGGTTGCAGGTTGGTACTGAAGGTTTGAAGGTTACGTGTTTGGTACAGCAGGTTAAGCTTGTGGACTTGCAGGTTAAGCTTTTGGACTTGCAGGTTAAGCTTTAGACTTGCAGGTTAAGCCTTTGGATTTGAAGGTTACGTGTTTGGTTTACACTCAACACTAACCTAGAGCTCTGATACCACTTTTGATGTATTACCGGATCAAGAAAGGTTCTTGATTCCAATAATACATGAAACACGTGTAACCAAACAACGAGGGTGGGATGGTTCACGAGGTCAGAGGGAGAGAAGGGGAAGGTTCTCTTGAATTAGGGTTCTTTGTGGAGGTTGTTTTGCCGTGAGGGCTTTGTACTTTCAAGATTCAAGAGAGAGATGAATCTTGAATGGGAAAGAGGATGAATGAGAGGAATCTTGGATGGAGGTTAGGAGGGGATTGACGTTAGGATGGGGGAGAGAGGGGGAGGATGGCGTGAGGTAAGGAGAGGGGAGAGGGTGAAGTTGGCGTTTGATGTGAGAGAGAGGGGGAGGTTGTTAGGTTGTTGGAGGAGAGAGAAGGTTGTTATGGAGAGAGAGGGAAGAGAGAGTTGGCGTTTGAGAGAGGGGAAGGGAGACGATTTGTGGGGGTTTTGAGGAGGAGGTGGTGGCGTTGCAATGAGGGAGTAGGGTAGAGAGTTGACTGTAACTTAACTATATTGACAGAAAGCTCACAATGTAATTACCTTAACTATATTGATAGAAAGGTAAGAACGGATAAATCTAGGTTTCCTAATTGAATCCACAAGAAGGACAACCTAGGGCTAACTTGATCTTGACCGCAACCTAGGATCAAGCTCTTCCTAACCACTTGGGTGCCAAGCCAAGATACAGTAGAAGAAAGGGTGAGAGTTTATCCAAACACTCGAGGGAAAGCTAAAAGCTTAAGGGGTTTCATATTTCTGAATTGAGTTGAATGATTGCCTTGAGAGGCTACATCCCTATTTATACTATGAGGGTCCTGAAGGGACTAAAACTCTCCAACTTGGCGTGCAAGCCAAAGAGTTCTACTACTAGTTGCCTAATCTATTCCACTCCTCCTTAGATTAGAATTCCTTATCCTAGGGGGAGTTGGTTTGTAACAAACCTTATCCTAATAACAAACCTTATCCTAATCATCTTGGCTTTCCTAATCCGGATTAGATTAGTTACAAAATTAGCCAATTCCTAACTAGGAATTAAATCATACGACTATTCTAGCCTAATTAAAATAAACACACCAAAAACTAATTAAGCTAAAATAATTAATTTACATCCAAAAATCAAGCTCATAAAATTGGGCTTGTAAACTTGACTTGGACGTGTGGTACTCTTGGGCTTGGCGTGAGGTTGAGCCCAAATCTAGGATGTTTGGACATCCTCTTGAAATACTAGGCACACCATGTGGATGGGCCTTTGAAATTCCACTTTGTATCATCCTTCTTTAATCCATCTTTTATAAATGATTCTATTCTTCCTTATTGCGCCTGAATTGGACAAAGTCCTTTGATGAAGGACCCTATATGTATGATGGATCTTCAACTGGGCCTTCTTGATTGGGCCTAGGGGAATAAGCGTGGGCTGATTTCCATCAATTTAATGATTCCGAATATATTACAATATCGTCTAAGTAAACCACGCAAAAATCGTCTAAGTAATCATATAACACATCGTTCATCAAGTTACAAAATGTTGCCGGACATTGGTTAAACCAAACGGCATCACAAGAAATTCATATGAACCATATCTTGTCACACAAGTCGTCTTCGGTTCGTCTCATTGTGCAATTCACACTTGCCAATAGCCCGACCGAAGATCTAGCTTCGTGAAGAAAGATGCCCTGGACAAACGATGAAACAAATCGTCAGTACGTGGAATCAGATATTTATTCTTAATCGTAACTTTATTCAAAGCCCGATAGTCGATACACATACGCAATGTACCGTCCGACTTCCGCTGAAAAAGCACCGGCGCCCCATACGGTGCCTTGGAAGGTTGAATGAATCCGGCCTTCAACAGATCATTCAGTTGCTTCCGTAACTCGGCTAATTCTGCCGGTGCCATTCGATACGGAACCTGTGCCGGGGGCTTAGCGCCCGGCTTCAACTCGATGGCGTGATCCACCGCCTTGGAGGCAACCGTTGAGGCAATTCTGGAGGCATCATACCCCCGAATTCCTCTTGTACTGATGCTACCACATCCGGTACTTCCATGGCCCGGCCGGGGCTAGTCTCCACCAAGACTGCCACAAAGGTTGGGTTTCGTTTGCGCACACCCTCTTTCAATTGTATTGCCGACAAAAGAGGAGATCCCTGCCCCTTGTCAAGCAAGGTCTATCTTCATCCCCGATGAGGATCCCACCAAGGTGCGGCATAATGGACACTTTGCCTTTTCGCAAAAATTCGTTCCCCAGAACAACATCAAAGTCATCTAAAGGTATAACAAGAAAGTCCATCGTACCCATCCAACGGTCAATCCACAAGGTTACGCCCTCAAGCAAGCCGACTGTGTTTGATGCAGTGGCATTCACCGTTTTTAATTGAGAATCGGTGGGGGACCAAGGTAAACCAACTCTCTCGGCTACCTCGGCTTTCATAAAGTTATGGGTCGCACCCGAATCCACCAACGCAATCACAGGCTTCCCAGCAATATTCACATCCAAATATAATAAATTAGGAAGTAAGGGAGACAAGGATAGTGTACCTTCGTGCAAGGCTCCTAGCCGTTGCAACGGATTTATTGATGCATATTCTTATCATAAGCATCATGAAGAGGCTATCAAAGATCTTACAATTCTCTTAAATGAGCTACAAGCTTCTAATTCACGTGACATCCATGGTAGCTTTTATGGAAGAGGCTTATTGAGCTACTTACAACTAGATCCATGAATATTCATCTACATCAAAGTTTAAGGGCTTTGGAAGATCACCATCATGGTTTTTGAATCTTTAAGTTTGGACTAGTATTGAGCTAGTTTTCATCATTTTATGTACATTTGAATCTTTGTGATGTCACTTTTGTATTGAGTGATGTAAGCCAAAATGGGCCTCTTTTTTGATGTTATTCACGCCTAAAGGGAGGAGAGTTTACTATAAATACCCCCTTTGTGGTGCTTTGTAAACACAATCTATTGAATCATAATAAACACAAAAGTCTCTCTAAAGTCATCATGCTTTAGTTTTTCTCTCTAGCATTCTAGCTAGGATTTTCGAATTCCTTGAGGGGATTTCGATAAAATCTTCTCTTCTATTCCAAGAGGGAGCAATCTTGGATGGTGCAAAGGAGGAGTTGGATATCAAATTGATTGTGGTGCGTCTATATCAATCAAGGAGGTTTCCATTGCCAATTCTATCTTGTTTCTACATCAAATCGTGTTGTTCTTCATTGGTTGGTACGTTTTGCTTAGTTTTTTTGTTTCTCTTGATTGTCATTCTTGTCATAATCATTAGAACTCTCGTCCAAGCCTTTCGTTTCATACCTTTTCAATCTAAATCCATTCGTTTCATTCGTTTGTTTCAGAATTCAACAATCACAAGTTCTTACTTGTGAACGATCCGTTTTCATTTCGTGTATAATGGATTACTTTTGATTCATTATGCATCAAAAGTGGTATCAGAGCTTAGCTTGTTGATATCTCTCGTTTCTTGCATCGTTTTTGCACCTTGTTTTTCATCACATTCACGCCACCCTTGAGTTCTTCCAAGAACTCATCAAGAATTCATCAAGAATTCATTAAGAATTCATCAAGAACCTTAAGCTCCACAAAGAACCCTAAGACCAAACACAAACCTAGCCTAATCCGTCCCTTACCTACGTGAGTTCTAAGATTGACATCAAGATTGAATCAAAATGGACGAGTCTCAAACAAACTCACCTAAGAATGTTGACGCTATGAGAATGCAAATTGAAATGTTGCAAAAACAATTAAAGACCTATATGGATTTAAACCGTGCTTTACAAAGGGAGTCTTTAAATGTTGATGAAGGTGCTTCATATGGCACGCCTAGTTCACTCTCAAGAAGGGGTGAACGTTTTGATTTTAGAGTTGAAATACCTGAAATTGATGGTAGTCTAGATCCGGAGGTATTTCTTGATTGGATTCAAACGGTTGAACGTGTGTTTGATTTGAAAGAAGTTAATGATGAGCTAAAAGTGAAGTATGTAGCATTGAAGTTGAGAAAGCATGCCTCTATTTGGTGGACTAACATGCAAAAGAAGCGACAAGCAAAGGGGAAGGACAAGATTCGTTCATGGGAAAAGATGAAGTCCAAATTGCAAGGCAAATTTCTATCCCAAAGCTACGTCCAAGACAACTATGTCAAGCTTCAAAAGCTAGTTCAAGGATTCAAATCGGTGGAAGAGTATACTAAGGAGTTTGAACATCTCCTTTGGCATTGTGATTTGAAGGAGAATGAGCCACAAGTTTTGGTACGTTTTCTAATTGGTTTAAATGATTGGATACGTAATGTTGTTGAGTTACATTCTTATCAATCATTGGATGAATTAAGTACTTTGGCCTTGAAAGTAGAAAGGCAAAGGAAAGAAAGGGGAAAAGATACCATGAGAACGTACCCTACACAATCTAAACCCTATACCACTCGTCCACCTACCCAAACACAATACAAAACTCCACAAAATCAGCCCCCATCCTCCCAAAAACCCTACGGCAAAACCCCACAAAATCAGCCACAAAATCCCCCATCTAAACCCCACGTCCAAGAATAAAGGACATTGCCTCCAAGAAGATGTTTTAGGTGCCAAGGGTTGGATCATATTGCATCCGAATGTCCTAACAAACGTGTAGTTTCTCTTGTTGAATATCAAAGTGCTTTATATGTGGAACCAAGTTGCCATGAAAGTGAATATGAAGAAGAGCAACTTGAGGAGGAAAATGACTTTTGTGAAGAGGAAAATGTAGAAGAAGCGGATGATGGAGAATTATTTGTGTTGAGGAGGGCATTAAGCGTGGCTTCTACACCAAATGAATTGGAGCAACGTGAAACTATCTTCCATACTAGATGTACGATTCAAGGGAAGGTATGTTCACTCATTATAGATGGTGGTAGTTGTACTAATGCGGCTTCTACTATAATGGTTGAAAAATTGAAGTTAGAAGTGAGTTCTCATCCCTCTCCTTACAATATACAATGGTTGAGTCACGGGAAGGGTATTAAGATTGATAAACGTGTGCTTGTATCTTTGTCCATTGGGAAGAGTTATAAAGATCAAATATGGTGTGATGTAATACCAATAGATGCTTGCCATATTTTGCTTGGGAGACCTTGGCTTTTTGATAGGTACGTCACACATGATGGGAGAATGAACACTTATTCCTTCACCATCAACAAGAAGAAGATCACATTGGCCCCTTTGCCACCTTCTTCTATCATTCGGCCACCCCAACTCGTGAACATCCACGGATCCAACCTATCCTAAGGAGGTTCGATCATTTGTTCCCTAATGAGATGCCACACGGTTTGCCACCAAGAAGGGAGATAGAGCACAAAATTGATCTCATTCCCGGAGCCATTCTTCCAAATAAAGCGGCATATAGAATGAATCTTAAGGAGGCTCAAGAGGTACAAAAACAGGTTGAAGAGCTACTTTCAAAGGGTTTGATAAGGCCTAGCATGAGTCCATGTGCCGTTTCGGTGTTACTAGTTCCAAAGAAAGATGGTTCGCAACGCATGTGTATGGATTGTGGGTCCATCAACAAGATAACTATCAAGTATAGATTCCCTATTCCATGCTTGGAGGATCTACTTGATGAGTTACATGGGAGTGTTGTCTTCTCTAAAGTGGATTTGAGAAGTGGATATCACCAAATTCGCATCCATGAAGGTGATGAGTGGAAAACGGCTTTCAAGACAAAGGAAGGTCTATATGAATGGTTAGTCATGCCCTTTGGTCTTACTAATGCACCTTCCACATTTATGCGCTTAATGAATCATGTATTGAAGCCTTTGATTGGCAAATGTGTAGTAGTGTACTTTGATGACATTCTTGTATATAGTAAGAGTGAGCTTGATCATGTAAAGCATTTAGAGCTAGTCATGTATATTTTGGAGAAAGAAAAGCTCTACGCCAACATGGAGAAATGTTCCTTCTTCTCACCCAAGGTCGTCTTCCTTGGATATGTGCTTTCACAAGATGGTATTCAAGTGGATCAAGGAAAGATCAAAATTATCCATGAGGTACGATCATTTCATGGTTTAGCTTCTTTCTATAGAAGATTTATCAAGAATTTCAGCACTATTATGGCTCCTATGACCGAGTTGTTGAAAAATAAGGAGTTTAAATGGAGTAGAAGTGCTCAAAAGGCGTTTGAAATGATCAAAGAGAAGCTTTGTAATGCACCAATACTTGTCTTGCCATGCTTTGACAAAATCTTTGAAGTTGAAGTAGATGCAAAGCGGAAGTATAGTACATATGACAAAGAGTTCTATGCCATTATAAGAGCTCTTGAGCATTGGAGACATTATCTACTAAGTGGAGAGTTTATTCTTCATAGTGATCACGAAGCTCTCAAGCACATCCAAGGGCAACATAAACTCAATCCAAGACGTGCCAAGTGGGTTGAATTCATGCAATCGTTCCAATTCGTGATCAAGCATAAAGCCGGCCATTTGAATAAAGGTGCCGATGCTCTCTCAAGAAGGTACTTGCTTACACATATTCTTGATTCAAAAGTTGCTGGATTTGATCATATTAAAGGTTTGTATGAGAATGATCAAGATTTCAAAGAAGTATTTGAGCTCTCAAAGAAGCATCCACACGAGATGTTTCATATTGAAGAAGGGTTTCTTTTCAAAGGAAATCAACTTTGTATCCCAAGGAGTAGCTTGTGTGAATTATTGATCATGGAGGTTCATGGAGGAGCCCTAGTGTAACGCCCCGGAAATCCAATTATAGAAAAGTGAAAGTCAAACTAACGTTAACAGACAAAACTTAGCGGAAGACTTCAAATTTAGTTTGGGCGTCACTGCCGTATCCCCGAAGGAACACAAGGCGAGAAAGGAAAACACAACTGTCTGCTAACGGTAACTACTAACAACTCAAAACAAAACTTTAAGACATCATAACGAAAACAAAATAAAAATATTCAAGGACTTCTAGATTCGTCCTCCTCACTTCTAATTCTCGTCACCAGCATTTAGATCTTCACCTGAAAACAAAACATTTCAAAAATGAGGGGGAAATCTCAATAATGTTTACCCCTAACGTTTAAAAAAGTTTAAGTTCATTTCAATTCATTTTAGGGAGAGGGAACAAGTCAAACCATTTCTCAAACCTTTAACCCTTAACTGTATTCCTCAACCCATCCAACCATATTTTAATTTGCGGGCGGGATATCAAATCCCAAAAAAAACATCGCCTACCAAAGGCATCATAACAACTATCCTATATCAGGGATGAAACCCTGATCTCATGGCACATAACCCATACAGGCATCGAATCCTGGTCTCAAGGTTATCACCCGCATGAATATTAGCCTCTCAAAGGCATCAAACAGTCGCCCACCAAAGGCATCATAACATCTATCCTATATCAGGGATTGATGCATAATAGGACCAAGGGATGATCTCAGTACACAATATCTAAGGATCTTTAAAACGAAGATAGGAATCTCCCGTCTCAAAGTTCCAAAGAACCAAAAATGGAATGGAAATGGATGAAAAGGATGGAAAGAACTATGAAAGATGATTACCAAATGAATAGAAAAGATGAACGAATGGATAAACGAATGATGAATGATGATGAACGAATGAAGCGTTTGAATGTGTTGATGAAGAACGAATGCTTCTTGTTGAATGTTTGATGAATTCTTGTTGAATTCTTGAAGAATAACGTGAAATGGATGATAAATGGATGATTGAACGATGGATAGATGATGGCTTTCGAAGACTCTTGGAAGGATATAGCCACACCACCTTCAAGAGACCTTCAATTCCTTCCTTTCACCACTAAGAATGCCAACCTTAGCTAGAAGAAGGGGATGATTCGAATCCCACAAGAGAGAAACGAAAAGAGCCTAGCATGAAAGCTAGAAAGAACACAACATGTGTTTGTTTATCTAAAAATTCAATGTATATGAATGAATTACAAAGCTCCCTAAGGGGGGTATTTATAGTTACAAGCCCTCCCTTATGGCGTGTACAAGACAAGAAATGGGCCACTTAGGGCTTTCATCATCTACCCTAATGATTACATCATAAAGAAAACAATGAACTAAACTATATTACAAATATTGACAACTCCTTGGATTCTCATCCAAATTTAAAGATTCTTGAACCATATGAAAGCTCTTGGAATGTAGATTAATCCTCTCTAGGATGACTTCTATGATAGTTTCATGGTCTTTGAATTAAGGAGCAAAAATATACGATCACATGAGTTGATCCCTTCCAAGTAGAGAGATATATGAGAGACTTGACCTCTTCTTTTTTCTAGGTGAGTATTAGATGTCTCCATGGTTGACCTTGATGCATAAGGCCATCAATTATGCATCTTACACCCCCGGTTGAAATAGTTTTCCCTCAAACTTTGGAAAATCAACTCTCACTTGCCTTTCTTCACAAAGATTTTCTTCTTGAAAGCTTTGAAGTCATCATAGATTCCTTTGATGAACTTCTTAAACTTTCTTCCGATCAATTCTCGAATACCATAAGACTTGGACTTGCGTTTCTTCACCGTGAACGTGGGTTGTTCACGTTGCTTCTCACTTCCCAAGTCTATTCTTACCACTTTACCCTTGTTATTTAGCATGAAACAATGCACTTTGATGACTTGGACTATTTCATCCTTTCGAATTTTCGGCCTTTCAACCAAGTGATCTGAGTAGATATCTTTTGGATGCTCATGGAAGATATGCTTCATGGGAAGATTCAAAAATGTGATGGATACTTGGATCCGTTTCATTCTTCTCCAAATGTATAAGAATAGGATCCTTATATTCTTTATTCCCTAAATACTCCATCTTCATGATCAACACAAGATGGCTTTCTTCCTTCTTAGGCCGTGTGGTGTAAGATGGAGATAGAGATGCATCAAGAGGCATGATATTCATATCAAGCAACTTTGGTCCTTCCAACAAAGTATGACAAGAATCCACAGAAGTAATTTTGCAATATAATGAATCTTTGCAAATTTTGTAAAAGCAAAGACTTACTAAACTTCTTGGATTGAAATGAATGAACTTGTCATGGCTTAACCTTTGCGTAAGGACAACAATATATCCATAGGAGGCACAACTTTCCTTTTCTTGGTTCAATGAACATACTTCTCCTTTGTTGGTATAATGAGAGATCTTGCACTCTCTTTGTGGATGTTCATACGCCACACTTGTTTCTTTTGTCACAAGCCACTTGTCCATAAGCTCCTCTTCTACCTTTTCTTCCTCTTTATTCTCCTCCTCATATGCGACATTCCCAATTTCTTCTTCTTTCATGTCAACGCCAACATCCTCTTCCTTTTCCTCTTCAAATGGTTTGTTATCATGTGTTTGGTACTCAACCCAAGACACATCTTTCTTGTTAGGACACTCCAAATCAATGTGACCTAAACTTTGACAATGACAACATCTCCTTTGTTTTCCAACATCGAGAGCTAAAGAACTTAACTCTTCTAAGTTTGTGAAAGGTTGATTTACAACAACACGTCGAATGTAATCATTAAAACCAAGAAAGTAGTATACCAGAATGCGTGGATCGTCCTCCTTAAGGCCATTCCTCCATAATTTCCACTTGAACTCTATTGTATAATCAAGTACACCCATGCTCCCTTGCTTAACTCCTTCAAGATTTGATGCATAATGGATCACAAGACAACCAAAATGCCAAGAAAGAACACGGATCAAAACACAAGTAAGAACTTGCAAGAGATGAATCAAGAAGGACCTTTGAACAACGATCTGAACAGAGGTAACTTTGATAGAATGAGCAACGAAACTCTTCGGATTGATACAGCCACACCACAATCTTCAAGAGCTCCTACTCCTCCTTTCACCACCCAAGAATGCTCAATCTTGGATTAGAAGAGAAGATTTGAAACGAAATCCTAGAATGGAATTCGTTGATCTAGCCAAAACTAGAGAAAAACTAAAGCATCATCTTTAGAGAGATTTGTGTTTATTATCAATATGAATGAATTGAATGAATTATCTTTACAAGAGGCCCAAGGGGTCTATTTATAGGAATAGGAGAACCCCTCCATAAAAGCGTCACCCCAGCAAGGCCGCGTTACCCCGACAAGGCTCTTTAGGCGACACCTACAACAAAGGCCCTTTAAAGAAAATACAATATCTCCTAAAATACAACTCCAATACTAAAGATTCAAAAGCCAAAATGTACATAAGGAATAACCCTTCCACATAGCTAAATGAGAACTTCAAGACTCTTGAGATAAGGAGCTCAAAAGTCCCTTAGTTTTGAAGATATTCGCGATGTAACCACTTGAAACAATTTGCAGCAGGCTGGTAAGGTCCTTTAGGGCTTCCTCCCGATGCATTGAAGTATGATATGCATCAAGATTGTTGATGGAGTCACCTTTGTAATCGGATGGCAAGAAATCCTTTTGAACTTTCTTCCCATTCTTCTTGTTGGAATGTTTACTCCGTGCATAAGGTGATTCATATTCAACCTTAGAAGAGTGAACCACACATGATTTTGTGCTTCTTGACCCCTTTGGAAGAATCCCACATTCTTCCATTTGCTTGGCAAGATCATTAATTTGTTGCTTCAAGCATTGTAGCTCTCGTTGGGAATTCTTGCTAGACCTTTTGCAATCCATTAGACCCTATCTTGATTCAAAAGATCACAAGAAACTCATGGTAGGATGGTTAGCATAGAAGGGACGTGAGGGGGAATTGGTTGGATTTATGTTTGGGCTCACGGGTTCTTTGTGGAGTTTAGTGGGGACGTGTGATGGAGGATGAATTTTTGTGATGGACGTGTGATGGTAGGGGTGATGGGGAACGTGTGGGAGAAGGAAAGATTGTAAAAAGATTGTTTTAAGAACTAAGAGATTCAAACTCCTAAGCTCTGATACCAAATTGATGCATAATGGGACCAAGGGATGATCTCATTACACAATATCTAAGGATCTTTAAAACGAAGATAGGAATCTCCCTTCTCAAAGTTCCAAAGAACCAAAAATGGAATGGAAATGGATGAAAAGGATGGAAAGAACTATGAAAGATGATTACCAAATGAATAGAAAAGATGAACGAATGGATAAATGAATGATGAATGATGATGAACGAAGAAGCGTTTGAATGTGTTGATGAAGAACGAATGCTTCTTGTTGAATGCTTGATGAATTCTTGTTGAATTCATGAAGAATAACGTGAAATGGATGATAAATGGATGATTGAACGATGGATAGATGATGGCTTTCGATGACTCTTGGAAGGATATAGCCACACCATCTTCAAGAGACCTTCAATTCCTTCCCTTCACTACTAAGGATGCCAACCTTAGCTAGAAGAAGGGGATGATTCGAATCCCACAAGAGAGAAACGAAAAGAGCCTATGATGCATAATGAATCAAAACTAATCCATTATACACGAAATGAAAACGGCTCGTTCACAAGTAAGAACTTGTGATTGTTGATTTCTCAAACAAACGAATGAAACGAATGGAAAAAGGTATGAAACGAAAAGGTTTGGACGAGAGTTCTAATGATTATGAAAAGAATGACAATCAAGAGAAACAAAAGACTAAGCAAAACGTACCAACCAATGTAGAACAACACGATTTGATGTAGAAACAAGATAGAATTGGCAATGGAAACCACCTTGATTGATATAGACGCACCACAATCAATTCGATACCCAACGCCTCCTTTGCACCATCCAAGATTGCTCCCTCTTGGAATAGAGGAGAAGATTTGATCGAAAACCCCTCAAGGTATTCGAATATCCTAGCTAGAATGCTAGAAAGAAAAACTAAAGCATGATGACTTTAGAGAGACTTTTGTGTTTATTATGATTCAATAGATTGTGTTTTACAAGGCACCATAAAGGGGGTATTTATAATAAACTCTCCTCCCTTTAGGCGTGAATAACATCAAGAAAGAGGCCTTAGTAGGCTTACATCACCCAATACAAAAGTGACATCACAAAGATTCAAATGTACATAAAATGATGAAAACTAGCTCAATACTAGTCTAAACTTAAAGATTCAAAAACCATGATGTAGATCTTCCAAAGCCCTTCAACTTTGATTAGATGAATCTTCATGGATGTTGTTGTATGAAGCTCAATAAACCTCTTCCATAGAAGCTACCATGGATGTCACATGAGTTAGAAGCTTGTAGCTCTTTTAAGAGAATAGTAAGATCTTGGATGGCCTCTTCATGATGCTTATGGTGTGAATATGCATCAGCCTAGCATGAAAGCTAGAAAGAACACAACATGTGTTTATTTATCTAAAAATTCAATGTATATGAATGAATTACAAAGCTCCCTAAGGGGGGTATTTATAGTTACAAGCCCTCCCTTATGGCGTGTACAAGACAAGAAATGGGCCACTTAGGGCTTTCATCATCTACTCTAATGATTACATCATAAAGAAAACAATGAACTAAACTATATTACAAATATTGATAACTCCTTGGATTCTCATCCAAATTTAAAGATTCTTGAACCATATGAAAGCTCTTGGAATGTAGATTAATCCTCTCTAGGATGACTTCTATGATAGCTTCATGGTCCTTGAATTAAGGAGCAAAAATATACGATCACATGAGTTGATCCCTTCCAAGTAGAGAGATATATGAGAGACTTGAGCTCTTCTTTCTTCTAGGTGAGTATTAGATGTCTCCATGGTTGACCTTGATGCATAAAGCCATCAATTATGCATCAGGGATGAAACCCTGATCTCCTGGCACATAACCCATACAGGCATCGAATCCTGGTCTTAGGGTTATCACCCGCAAAACATTAGCCTGTCAAAGGCATCAAATCAACAACCCGCTTAATGTTTCCACTTTGAATTATTAATTTATTAATCAAACTCATCTCACACTCTCAAGTCAAACCCAACCCAGATTATCAAAATCAATAATAAAACCACTTATAAAAGACAATCTCAATTTCTCCACTCATAAAACAAGGTACAACAATTACAAACAGTTATTCAAAACAGATAGTCATAAATCCACAAAAGTCCCCTTTCGGGATGCAATTATCAAAACAGATTAGAAAACATTAAAACACATTTAAAGGGCATCCCGGTGGGGATTAGAGCATAGACAATTACCTGATATACTTCACAGCACAGCAAAAAGAAGAACACACTTGAGCTCACTAACGTCACGCACTAACTCAGGCCTAGAATAAGAATAATTATCTAATCAGAACGCATTCTAACGAAGTTAGTATTAACTATCAACTACCTAACCCATCCCCTAGGAACACTTAGGTTCCTATCATTTATGAAATTACACTTAACACCTCCAAGAAAACACATAACAAGATCGCATATTATTTTCACTCAACAATTCTTTATAAATAAAAGCAAGCAGAGGACAGATTATAACGTTCACATAAAACGGTTCTAGACTTTTCGGAAATCTCAGGATGTTTACTAAAACTTCTATGTTGATGGCTAAGCCCAAATCAGTCCCGAAAGACTCTAAAAACACCCATCTTCACAATTGGTCCAGTTCTGACAAGTTCTGGTAAAACGGTTATAACTCGGGCTATACAAATCAAACGTTCAATCCGTAAAATTCCTATGGTTCCTAACATCTAAGGGAACCTCCAGTCAAAAGGGTTCGATCAAAAGGTAACTACACTAGCCGTGGTGACTCGATCTTTAGACACTAACGAAACTATCCTGATAACGGTTATTAACTAATTTGTTATTTCGGTTCTAACCTTTACCAAAAGGTCTTGGGGTTCTAATTTGGACTTAAAACGATACTTAGGGTCTAAGATAGGAAGTCCAACTTAGTTTAGGTCCGACAATTAAACTTGTAGTATTAAACCTAATTTAGAAAAACATGAAAGACACTTTAATGAATTTTAATCAACCCTAAAGTCGTAAAAGAAATAAAATTACTTAAAACATAAATTACTTGTCCAAGATTTTAAAGATCAAAACATGGATTATTTTCGAGTAAGTTATAACAAAAAGAAACAAGAATTTCAAGAAACATTGAAGGTGGTTAAACATGTGGGTTTCTTAATTCAAGAATCAAGAAAGGCTTAATGAACATGTAAAATAAAGTACAATAAACATGTAACTACTTATCAAGAATTCAAGATTTTATTAATAAGAAACAACTTGTAGTAGGTTAACTAATTTATTTAACAAACTAATAAGATTTACTTTTAAAGAACATAACGACTTTTATAACTAAAATTCAAGAGTTAACCTAGGTAATAAATTTCCAATTTCGTACATACAATAATAAGGTTATCTAACCCTAACATGATTTACAAGGACAAGTACAATACCAATTGAACCCTAACAATTTAACTATTACAACCCTAATAATAAAACACATAATAATAATTAAACAAATTATATGTAAATAAAACAATACAAGAATAATTAATTACACATAACAACTTATTACAAATTACACATAATTACAATCAAGAACAAGATTACATGTAATTTTCCTAATTACAAAACTAACAATACAATTTAATAATTATAAAAACAGAATAAAATTTTTGAAAATAAAAACAGAAAAGAAAAAGGAAAAAGAAAAGGAAAAGAAGGAAAAAATATAAAACTGAATCAGATATGGTTAGGGTTAGGGTTAGGGTTTTATGCAGAGGGGGTTCTGGGCAGGTCTGGGCGGCGGTCGGCAGAGGTCCGGCCACTAGGCAGCGACGGGCGACGGCTGGGGGTGACGAAGGGTGGTGGTTGGAGTGTCGGTGGCTGGCTAGGTTCGAACGGCGACAAACAAGAAGGTCGTGGTTGTTCCCTTTGTGCGACGGCGACTCCGGTGGGCAGGGCGGTGCACTGTGGCGGTGGTGATGACGACGGCGCGAACGACGACGGTGGTTGGTGGCTGGGCAACCGTCTGGGTGCGCGCGAGTAGAGAGGGAGGGAGGAAAAGAGAGAAAAGAAAGAGAGAGAGGATTGGTTGCGGTGGCTGCCGGCCACTGCACTTGGCGGTTCAGCAGTGGTGGTGGTGGTTCTTAGGTGGAAAGCAGAGAGAGAGAGAGAGATTAGGGTTTTAGGGAGTGGTTAGGGTTTGATATGGGTTTAGGGGGGGTTTTTATACCAAAACACAATTAGGCCCACTAATCTAATCTAATCCTAATCCAACCCATTTAAAACAATAAAAAACTGATTTTTCTAAAAAAAACCCAATAATACTAATAATAGTAATAATAATATTAATACTAATAATCATATAATCACATAGCAAATAATATTCACGTAATTAATCACATAATAATATTAACTAGCGGAAATTACTATTCTACCCTTGTTAGCCCCTCAACGGTCCTACGAGCTCAAGCGTTAGCATAAATAAACACAAACGAATAATAATAAAACACGAAGTCAAACATAATATACTAACGACGTCACGGTCAACATCTTTGGATTTTTCGGGGTTTTACATCATTACCTTCTTAAAAGAAGTTTCGTCCTCGAAACTTAAACTTAACCCTAACGGTCCGGTAAGGAAACTAACGGTTTCATTCCTCCTAAAACTCGAGGTTTTACAACATTACCTTCTTAAAAGAAGTTTCGTCCCCGAAACTTGACGCGCCTTAGGCTTGGAACAAGTGAGGGTACTTCTCCCTCATTTCGTCTTCTGTCTCCCAGGTTGCTTCCGTTGTGGTATGATTTGCCCATCGTACTTTTACCAAGGGAACTACTTTCCTCCTAAGCTGCTTTTCTCTACGGTCCAATATCTCTAGCGGTTGCTCTTCATAGCTAAGATCTTCTTGTAGTTGAAGCGGCTCAGGATCAATCACGTGAGTCGGGTCTGGAACGTATTTTCTGAGTTGTGACACATGGAAGACATTGTGCACTCCAGGGAGTTCTCCTGGCAGCTGTAACTTGTAGGCGACTTCTCCGATGCGTTCCAAGATTGGATATGGCCCGATAAACCTTGGTGTCAACTTCCCTGACTGGCCGAATCTCATAACTCCCTTCGTAGGTGAGACCCGCAAAAACACGTACTCTCCTACTTCGAACTCCAAAGGTCTTCTCCTTCTGTCAGCATAACTCTTTTGTCGACTTTGTGCTGCATTCATCTTGTCTTGAATGATTCGAACCTTCTGAGTAGTGGCCTGTATTAGGTCCGGTCCGATCGTTAGAGCTTCATCGATGACCTGCCAACATAGGGGAGTTCTACATCTCCTTCCTTACAAAGCTTCGAAGGGTGACATCCCTATACTAGCATGATAACTGTTGTTGTAGGAGAACTCAATGAGAGTCAACTCGTCATCCCACGAGTCTTTGAAATGTAATGCGCATGCTCGCAACATATCTTCGAGGGTTTGGATGGTCCTCTCTCTCTGCCCATCTGTAGCTGGGTGAAATACGGTACTGAACTTGAGCTTTGTACCAAATGCCTCTTATAACTTTTTCCAAAAGCCAGACTGGAACCTAGTGTCTCTGTCTGAGACTATAGAACTGGGTACTCCGTGTAACCTTACAATCTCCCTTACGTAGGCTTGAGCTAGCTGATCTAGGGACCAGTTGTTGGCGATGGCTAGGAAATGAGCTGACTTGGTAAAACGATCTACAATCACCCATATTACATTGTGTTTCCGCCTGGTCCTTGGTAGTCCTATCACAAAATCCATTGATATGGAATCCCATTTCCACTCAGGGACGTCTAACGGTTGCAGAAGTCCGGCTGGTCGTTGATGCTCTGCCTTAACTCGCTGGCATGTAAGGCACTTTGCCACAAAGTCTGCCACTTCTTGTTTCATATTACTCCACCAGAACATCTGTTTCAGGTCCTTGTAAAGCTTATTTCCTCCTGGGTGTACAGAATATGGTGTATTGTGCCCTTCTTCTAAAATCTTCCTCTTTAACTCCTCCATGTTAGGTACACAGACGCGGTTATGGAAACGTAATGTACCATCTTCGTGAATCACGAAACCAGGGGCTTTCCCCTGCAAAACTTCCTCCCGTATCTTGACAAGCTGTAAGTCCAGCTCTTGAGTCCTCTTGATCTCCTCCATTAGAGTAGGTTGTAATTCCATGGCATTTAACACAGCTTTCCTTCCAGGTGTCACCACATTAATCTCCAATCTCCTAAACTCCTCGCACAACTCATGCGGTACCATCATCAAGTGGTTTATAGCAGGATACGGTCTTCTACTCAGGGCATCAGCCACTACATTTGCCTTCCCGGGTTGATATTGGAAATTCACATCGTAATCCTTCAGAAACTCTAACTATCTTGTCTGCCTGAGGTTCAGCTCCTTCTGTGTGAAAAGGTACTTCAAACTCTAATGGTCTGTGAATATCTCGCACTGTACTCCATAAAGATAATGCCTCCAAATCTTAAGCGCAAAAACCACTACTGCCAACTCCAGATCATGAGTGGGGTAATTCTTCTCATGCGTCTTCAGTTGCCTGGATGCATATGCAATCACCTTCCCCTCCTGCATGAGCACACAACCCAATCCACCATGTGATGCGTCACTGTAGATAACAAAACCTTCGTTCCCTTGAGGTAAAGCAAGAATAGGGGCCGAGGTAAGCCTCTTCTTCAACTCCTGGAATGTTTGCTCACATTTTTCCGACCATGCGAACTTTATTGACTTCCGAGTCAAATTGGTCAACGGGGTGGCGATTTTTGAGAAATCTTGCACGAACTTCCTATAATACCCTGCCAAACCCAGAAAACTCCTAATCTCCGTGGCATTCTTCGGTGTCGGCCACTTGGTGATGGCCTCCACCTTTTGGGGGTCTACTGCTACTCCTTCCTTTGACACCACATGTCCTAAGAAAGCTACTTGTTCCAACCAAAACTCACACTTCTTAAGCTTCGCATAAAGCTTGTTGCTCCGTAGAGTCGTCAATACTTCTCTCAGATGATTCGCATGCTCCTCCCGTGTTCCTGAATATACCAATATGTCGTCGATGAACACCACTACAAACTTATCCAGGAACGGCTCGAACACTCTATTCATTAAATCCATTAAGGCGGCTGGGGCATTTGTAAGCCCAAAAGGCATTACCACGAACTCATAATGCCCATACCGAGTTCGGAATGCGGTTTTAGAGATATCTTCTTCGCGAATTCTCAACTGGTGATAACCTGACCTCAGGTCTATCTTAGAAAACATTGTTGCTCCTCGCAACTGGTCGAAAAGATCATCAATACGAGGTAGAGGATAATGATTCTTGACGGTAATCTTGTTCAACTCCCGGTAATCGAAGCACAACCTCATGCTACCATCTTTCTTCTTTACGAACAGTACAGGTGCTCCCCATGGTGACGTGCTGGGTCGTATATATCCCTTTTCTAGCAGCTCGTCCAGCTGAGTCTTCAACTCCTTAAGCTTTGCGGGCGCCATGCGATATGGGGCTTTTGAAACAGGTGCGACCCCGGGCTCCAAATCGATGCAGAAATCTACCTCCCTGATTGGAGGCAAACCCGGGATCTCCTCCGGAAATACATCAGAATACTCCCGCACTACCGGGATATTCTCAATCGTAAGCTCCTCCACCTTGGTGTCGATTTAGTCTACTTAAGGGTTTTCCAATCCATTGTATCAACATCATACTAGAGGTAGCTACTTGGTCCGGTCTTCTCGTAAGGTGCTAAACAATACGAAATTGTAATTCTATTTTGCCAAGTAATTTCTTATGTCATTAATTTATTTCATGAATTTTCATCACATATTGAAAGGTCACATGTATACCAGTATCACAAAACAAAATTTCTATGCACACCAATGTAATCATATGTACAATATTCCCCATCGGGGCAATTATCCAAAAGAAACAACATGCCAATATCCAGATTATATCACAGTTCAACAAAAATACAAACGTAACAGCTATACACTAATACTCAACACATCGTGGCCATCCCACTCAGATGATCCTCCTGCATCGAGGGTTCTTCCTCGCTAAAACTGGAGTCCACTCGGGATCACTCGTCTCATCCCCCGAGCCCTCCTCAGGGTCTTCTCCTGTCCCCCGGTCAACCTCATCCTCCTCCTCGGGCGGGATCTCATGCTCGGGCTCGACGGCGGGTGCAGCCGTGACCCTAAAATCCGGGTGATCCTCGAAAAGACCCCCGGGATTCAGTGCTCCGGCTCTACCTGGTACCTCTAACACAAACAGCACGGGTCTGGGTACCCCTCCTCCGGAAGCAGTGGTGGCAGCAACGACGGCACAGTATGGCCCCATCAGGGATCGTCTCGTAAGGTGAGTAGAAAAGCGTTGGCCTGAGCTTCCTCGTTGCCACGCAAACAGGAGTTTGGGACATCCTTGGTGTATCGATCGATCTCATCGTAGAAATTCAGCATGTGGGTTCCCAAGTACCCACCAGGAGGAATGGGTGTGTAGCGGTGGAAGCACGGCGTGGGGTGCTGGTGACAGTGTGTGCGTTGTGCCATCCTACATAATTAAAACATATTAGCAACACAGAGAACATTATATTCATAATCACACAACTTCAGAAAGCATGAATCCCTTTTTCCCATCCTACACTCATCGCTCCGAACTTAGCTTCCTAGGGTCCATCTAAACCTAAAGGACTCTGAGGAGCTACTAGGTCGCAACCCAGAGCTCTGATACCATTATGTAACGCCCCGGAAATCCAATTATAGAAAAGTCAAAGTCAAACTAACGTTAACAGACAAAACTTAGCGGAAGACTTCAAATTTAGTTTGGGCGTCAATGCCGTATCCCCGAAGGAACACAAGGCGAGAAAGGAAAACACAATTGTCTGCTAACGGTAACTACTAACAACTCAAAACAAAACTTTAAGACATCATAACGAAAACAAAATAAAAAGATTCAAGGACTTCTAGACTCGTCGTCCTCACTTCTAATTCCCGTCCCCAGCATTTAGATCTTCACCTGAAAACAAAACATTTCAAAAATGAGGGGGAAATCTCAATAATGTCTACCCCTAATGTTTAAAACAGTTTAAGTTCATTTCAATACATTTTAGGGAGAGGGAACAAGTCAAACCATTTCTCAAACCTTTAACCCTTAAGTGTTTTCCTCAACCCATCCAATCCATATTTTAATTTGCGGGCGGGATATCAAATCCCAAAAAAAACATCGCCTACCAAAGGCATCATAAAAACTATCCTATATCAGGGATGAAACCCTGATCTCCTGGCACATAACCCATACAGGCATCGAATCCTGGTCTCAGGGTTATCACCCGCATTAATATTAGCATCTCAAAGGCATCAAACAGTCGCCCACCAAAGGCATCATAACATCTATCCTATATCACGGATGAAACCATGATCTCCTGGCACATAACCCATACAGGAATCGAATCCTGGTCTCAGGGTTATCACCCGCAAAACATTAGCCTGTCAAAGGCATCAAATCAACAACCCGCTTAATGTTTCCACTTTGAATTATTAATTTATTAATCAAACTCATCTCACACTCTCAAGTCAAACCCAACCCAGATTATCAAAATCAATAATAAAACCACTTATAAAAGACCATCTCAATTTCTCCACTCATAAAACAAGGTACAACAATTACAAACAGTTATTCAAAACAGATGGTCATAAATCCACAAAAGTCCCCTTTCGGGATGCAATTATCAAAACAGATTAGAAAACATTAAAACACATTATAAGGGCATCGCGGTGGGGATTAGAGCATAGACAATTACCTGATATACTTCACAGCACAGCAAAAAGAAGAACACACTTGAGCTCACTATCATCACGCACTACTCGGGCCTAGAATAAGAATAATTATCTAATCAAAACGCGTTCTAACGAAGTTAGTATTAACTATCAACTATCTAACCCATCCCCTAGGAACACTTAGGTTCCTATCATTTATGATTTACAATTAACACACTCAAGGAATTATATAACAAGTTCACACATAAAATTTACTCAACAATTTTCATAAATAAAAGCAAGCAGAGGACAGATTGTAACGTTCACATAAAATGGGTCACAACTCGACTTCCCGACATCTTATGGGTCTGGTTCTGGACGTTTCGAAAACCTCAGGATGTCTACTAAAACTTCTATATTGATGACCAAGCCCATATCAGTCCTGAAGGACTCTAAAAACACCATCTTCCCAATTGGTCCAGATCTGACAAGTTCTCGTAAAAAGGTTATAACACGGGTTATACAAATCAAACGTTCGATCCGTAAAATTCCTATGGTTCCTAATATCTAAGGGAACCTCCAGTCAAAAGGGTTCGATCAAAAGGTAACTACACTAGCCTTGGTGACTCGATCTTTAGACACTAACGAAACTGTCCTGATAACGGTTATTAACTAATTTGTTATTTCGGTTCTAACCTTTATTAAAAGGTCTTGGGGTTCTAATTTGGACTTAAAACGATACTTAGGGTCTAAGATAGGAAGTCCAACTTAACTTAGGTCCAACAATTAAACTTGTAGTATTAAACCTAATTTAGAAAAACATCAAAGACACTTTAATGAATTTTAATCAACCCTAAAGTCGTAAAAGAAATAAAATTACTTAAAACTTAAATTACTTGACCAAGATTTTAAAAATCAAAACATGGATTATTTTCAGGTAAGTTATAACAAAAAGAATCAAGAATTTCAAGAAACATTGAAGGTGGTTAAACATGTGGGTTTCTTAATTCAAGAATCAAGAAAGGCTTAATGAACATGTAAAATAAAATACAATAAACATGTAACTACTAATCAAGAATTCAAGATTTTATTAATAAGAAACAACTTGTAGTAGGTTAACTAATTTATTTAACAAACTAATAAGATTTACTTTTAAAGAACATAACGACTTTTATAACTAAAATTCAAGAGTTAACCTAGGTAATAAATTTCCAATTTCGTACATACAATAATAAGGTTATCTAACCCTAACATGATTTACAAGGACAAGTACAATACCAATTGAACCCTAACAATTTAACTATTACAACCCTAATAACAAAACACATAATAATAATTAAACAAATTATATGTAAATAAAACAATACAAGAATAATTAATTACACATAACAACTTATTACAAATTACATAATTACAATCAAGAACAAGATTACATGTAATTTTCCTAATTACAAAACTAACAATACAATTTAATAATTATAAAAACAGAATAAAATTTTTGAAAATAAAAACAGAAAAGAAAAAGGAAAAAGAAAAGGAAAAGAAGGAAAAAATATAAAACAGAATCAGATATGGTTAGGGTTAGGGTTAGGGTTTTACGCAGAGGGGGTTCAGGCGGAGTGCAGGCGGCCGAGGTCCGCCATCAAGCGGCAAATGACGGTGACGAAGGGTGGTGGTTGGAGTGTCGGTGGCTTGCTAGGTTCGAATGGCGACAAACAAGATGGTCGTGGTTGTTCCCTTCGTGCGACGGCGACTCCGGTGGGCAGGGCGGTGCACTGCGGCGGTGGAGATGACGACGGCGCGAACGACGACGGTGGTTGGTGGCTGGGCAACCGTCTGGGTGCGCGCGAGCAGAGAGGGAGGGAGGAAAAGAGAGAAAAGAAAGAGAGAGAGGATTGGTTGCGGTGGCTGCCGGTGACACCACTACCGGTTCTGCAAGTGGCTTTGGTGGTCACGGTGGCCGAGGGGAAAGCAGGGGGAGAGAGAGAGAGAGAGAGAGATTAGGGTTTTAGGGAGTGGTTAGGGTTTGATATGGGTTTAGGGGGGTTTTTATACCAAAACACAATTAGGCCCACTAATCTAATCTAATCCTAATCCAACCCATTTAAACAATAAAAAACTGATTTTTCTAAAAAAACCCAATAATACTAATAATAGTAATAATAATATTAATACTAATAATCATGTAATCAAATAGCAAATAATATTCACGCAATTAATCACATAATAATATTAACCAGCGGAAATTACTATTCTACCCTTGTTAGCCCTCAACGGTCCTACGAGCTCAAGCGTTAGCATAAATAAACCCAAACGAATAATAATAAAACACGAAGTCAAACATAATATACTAACGACGTCACGGTCAACATCTTTGGATTTTTCGGGGTTTTATACCTAGCTGGTCACTTTGGTATTGAAAAGACTTATTTGATGATGAGAGATCATTATTTTTGGCCAAGCATGATCAAAGATGTTGAGCATATTGTAAAAAGATGTGGGACTTGTAATCTTGCTAAGTCTCATGTTCTACCACAAGGGTTATACACGCCCCTACCTATTCCTTACCATCCATGGGAAGATGTGAGTCTTGACTTCGTTGTGGGTCTACCAAGAACTCAAAGAGGGAAAGATTCTATTATGGTTGTTGTTGATAGGTTCTCGAAAATGGCATACTTCATTCCTTGCCATACTACCTATGATGCTACTAAGGTTGCAAATCTCTACTTTGAAGAAGTTGTAAAGCTACATGGTATTCCAAGGACCATGGTGAGTGATAGAGATTCAAAATTCCTTAGTCATTTTTGGATTACCTTATGGAAGAAGTTGGGTACAAAGCTCAAATTTAGCACGGCATGTCATCCCCAAACGGATGGACAAACTGAAGTTGTCAACCGTACGTTGGGAGCCTTATTACGAGCTTTGGTGAGCAAGGATAAGAAAAGTTGGGATATTTTGCTAAGTCATGCTGAATTTGCTTATAATTGGAGTCCAAATCGAGCTACAAAGTTATCTCCATTTGAAGTTGTGTATGGTAAGAACCCTCTCAAGCCTATGGATTTATCTCCTATGTCTACATCAACTATATTCAATTTTGAAGCTAGTAAGAGAGTGGAGGAAATTAAGAAGTTACATGAGGAGGTTCGTGAAAAGATCATGAGGTATGCTCAAAGGGTTGAAGAGAAGGTCAATCAAAAGAGGAAGAAAGTTATTTTCAAACCTGGAGACTTGGTATGGATACACCTCAAGAAAGAAAGGTTTCCGAGTAGAAGAAAAGGGAAATTGAAACCAAGAAGTGATGGTCCTTTTGAGGTCATTGAGAAGATCGGAGATAATGCTTATAAGTTGAAGCTAGATGATGGTTATGAGGGAAGTTGTACTTTCAATGTAAGTGATCTCAAACCTTATTATCAAGAAGGTGAAGAGATTCCAAGTTTGAGGGGAAACTTTTCTCAAGAAGGGGTGAATGATGCATATTCTTATCATAAGCATCATGAAGAGGCTATCAAAGATCTTACAATTCTCTTAAATGAGCTACAAGCTTCTAATTCACGTGACATCCATGGTAGCTTTTATGGAAGAGGCTTATTGAGCTACTTACAACAAGATCCATGAAGATTCATCTTCATCAAAGTTGAAGGGCTTTGGAAGATCTACATCATGGTTTTTGAATCTTTAAGTTTGGACTAGTATTGAGCTAGTTTTTATCATTTTATGTACATTTGAATCTTTGTGATGTCACTTTTGTATTGAGTGATGTAAGCCAAAATGGGTCTCTTTCTTGATCTTATTCACGCCTAAAGGGAGGAGAGTTTACTATAAATACCCCCTTTATGGTGCTTTGTAAACACAATCTATTGAATCATAATAAACACAAAAGTCTCTCTAAAGTCATCATGCTTTAGTTTTTCTCTCTAGCATTCTAGCTAGGATTTTCGAATTCCTTGAGGGGATTTCGATCAAATCTTCTCTTCTATTCCAAGAGGGAGCAATCTTGGATGGTGCAAAGGAGGAGTTGGATATCAAATTGATTGTGGTGCGTCTATATCAATCAAAGAGGTTTCCATTGCCAATTCTATCTTGTTTCTACATCAAATCGTGTTGTTCTTCATTGGTTGGTACGTTTTACTTAGTTTTTTTGTTTCTCTTGATTGTCATTCTTGTCATAATCATTAGAACTCTCGTCCAAGCCTTTCGTTTCATACCTTTTCAATCTAAATCCATTCGTTTCATTCGTTTGTTTGAGAATTCAACAATCACAAGTTCTTACTTGTGAACGATCCGTTTTCATTTCGTGTATAATGGATTAGTTTTGATTCATTATGCATCATTTATGTGCACCGGGACGATCTCCTGTCCGGTCGGCTCCTCTGCCCTCTCCTCAAACATAGCCGCGACTTGCTGACGCTTGGGGCAATCCCTGGCCAGATGCGGTCCACGACAAATGAAGCAGCCATCCGCAGGGCGAGGCTTTTTGGGCGAGTAAGCTTGTCCGGGTGCCTTCCCCTTTGGCGAATCTCTTGATGCGTCATCCCGCTTCCTCTTCCCTTGGGTCTGCTTGCCTTTGGGTGGCCGACTGTTCTCATTCTTCTCGCCTTGACGACAAGTGTTCTCCTGTGGGGGCTTAAAATCCACGAAGGCTTCAGCACACGCGATTGCCGAGGGCAAGTCCGCTACGCGTTGCCGCCGTAGTTCATTTTGCGCCCAAGGCTTCAAGCCCGAGATAAAGTTGAAGAGTTTGTCCTCCTCCGACATCCCCTTGATGTCGAACAGCAAGGAGGAAACATCTTCACGTACTCCCGAACAGTCCCAGTTTATTGGAGTTCCCTCAATCGATCGCGGGACGACCAAGAAATATGATGAGGCAAAAACTGAGCCCTCATCTCTCTCTTCATTTGATCCCATGTCGCAATGGGAGTGCATCCCGACTCCCGGTCGTCCTCAGACCGAGACCGCCACCAAATTTTTGCATCCCCGGATAAGAACATAGCGGCCACCACCACCATGTCTCTTTCCGGCACTCGCGATGCCGCGAAGTACTGCTCCAAATCCCATATAAAATTTTCCAACATCTTTGACTCCCGGACACCATCGTATGGTCTAGGGTCGGGGACTTTGACACGTGGTCTGGAATCATTGTGAGGGGAGGCCTCGAGTTGTGCCTTCAAGGTAGCGATTTCGTCCCGCAGTTTCTGGACTAACGGTGAGTTATCCAACTAACTGTCCGTAAGAGCACTAGTGGCGTCTTTCTCCATCAATTTCTGGATCATCAAATTCATCTCTTGAACTTGTCCAGCCAACGTTTTCAATCCTCCAATTACGGTAAATCCCTCACCAACTTCGGCATCCTCAGCCGCACCAAGAATACTTTCAATACGAGCCACGCACGCCGATGTCCTCCCTGTCGTATATGCCATGGTAGAGTATCAACAAGGCTCTGATACCTAATGTCACCGGGGAAATTTTTGTCGAAGTAAAACTCAAGTTTCCGCTGTGCGGAAGTCACGTTCGCAACACAACTCAGCCTTTACAAACAATCGTACAAACAAGAAATAACAACACAGAGTAGACAAGGCAACACAATCTTTTATTCAATATTCCAAGTACAAAGCATTACATCGAATATCAAGGCAACAAATCCAACAAACTTTTCCGAGGGACAAGGGACATATATATAATAAATGGCAGGGACAAGGCCCCCTCTGCCTGGGTGAAGATAAGCGGATAATCTTGATCGCCACATTGCATAGGATAGACATCAATCTGGTTGGCATGGTCAGATTCACAAGGATAAGATTCATTGAACTCAGAAATCTGCATTCAACGAATGGCAGTTGTAACCGTCGGCAGTTGTAACTGCCGGCAGTTACCCAGCTGCCCGATCAGTCCACCCGTGGACTGGACGTGCCAGCTGACTCAGCCGTCGGCGATGCTGGCGTAGCGGGCGCTACCTGTTGGCATGTCAGGCGCTATCGCGCCTCAGCAGTGGCAGTGTTGGCGAATCGGCAGTAGGCAGTGCTGGCGTACCATGCTTCGACAGATTGGGCTGTCTCGGCAAGCCAGACTGCCATGGCATGCTAGGATGCCTCGGCAAGTCAGGCTGCCTTGGCATACTAGGATGCCTCGGCAAGCCAGTCTGCCTTGGTGAGCCAGACTGCTTTGCCTCCATCGACGTAAGCGTCCGATCAAACGTCACCCAACTATCTCCGGACATCGGCAAGTCCCCTGGCCTTGCCTTTGTCACGCCGATGCCCCACTAGCCCACTTACTTGGCATCCATCCCTCTCATTGCTTGTCAAGACGTTGTCAAGACAAGTCTTTAGGCAGCGATTCCGTGCTCGGAAAACAAGGGTCTTACAGTAGGTCATTATCCTACCATCGAAAGTTGATAGGGCAGAAATTTGAATGATGCGTCGCCGGCGCAAGGGCCGTGCGATCCGTCGAGTTATCATGAATTGTAACGCCCCGGAAATTCAATTATAAAAAGTCAAAGTCAAACTAACGTTAACAGACGAAACTTAGCGGAATACTTCAAATTTAGTTTGAGCGTCACTGCCGTATCCCCGAAGGAATACAAGGCGAGAAAGGAAAACACAACTGTCTGCTAACGGTAACTATTAACAACTCAAAACAAAACTTTAAGATTTCGTTACGAAAACAATATAAAAAGATTCAAGGACTTCTAGACTCGTCGTCCTCACTTCTAATTCCCGTCCCCAGCATTTAGATCTTCACCTGAAAACAAAACATTTCAAAAAATGAGGGGGAAATCTCAATAATGTCTACCCCTAACGTTTAAAACAGTTTAAGTTCATTTCAATTCATTTTGGGGAGAGGGATCGAATCAAACGTTTTACAAACCTTTAATCCCATACTGTTTCCTCAACCCATCCAATCCATATTTTAATTTGCGGGCGGGATACCAAATCCCTTAAAGTAACATCGCCTACCAAAGGCATCAAGAACATCGCCTACCAAAGGCATAAATAATATCTCCCACCAAAGGTATCAAAACATCGCCTACCAAAGGCATCAAGAACATCGCCCAGCAAAGGCATAAATAATATTGCCTACCAAAGGCATTAAAATTCTATCCTATATCAGGGAAGGAAGCCCTGATCTCCTGGTCCATAACCCTGGAGGTTGTTACACCTGCACAACAAGTTACCCCCCGAAACCCGCTTAACGTTTCCACTTGAATTATTTATTCAACATTCAAACTCAACTCACGACTCTCAAGTTAAACCATCCCAAGTTATCAAAACCATTAACAAAACTTCGAATAAAAGACCATCCAATTTCTCAACTCAAATAAACCAAGATCACAATCGAATTCAAAAGATTATCAAAACAGATGGTCGTATTTCCACAAAAGTCCCCTTTCGGGATGCAATTCTCAAAATAGATTATAAAACATCAAAACACATTTAAAGAGCATCCCGATGGGGATTAGAGCATAGACAATTACCTGAATAACGTCACAGTACAGCAATAAGGAGAACACACTTGAGCTCACTATCGTCATGCACTACTCGGGCCTAGAATAAGAATAATCATCTAATCAAAACGCGTTCTAACAAAGTTAGTATTAACTATCAACTATCTAACCCATCCCCTAGGAACACTTAGGTTCCTATCATTTATGATTTACATTTAACACACTCAAGGAATTATATAACAAGTTCACACATAAAATTTACTTAACAATTTTCATAAATAAAAGCAAGCAGAGGACAGATTGTAACGTTCACATAAAACGGGTCACAAATCGACTTCCCGATATCCTATGGGTCTGGTTCTGGACTTTTCGGAAACCTCGGGATGTCTACTAAAACTTCTATGTTGATGACCAAGCCCATATCAGTCCCGAAAGACTCTAAAAACACCCATCTTCCCAATTAGTCCAGATCTGGTAGGTTCTCGTAAAAATGATGCATAATTGTTGGCCTTATGCATCAAGGTCAACCATGGAGACATCTAATACTCACCTGGAAGAAAGAAGAGCTCAAGTCTCTCATATATCTCTCTACTTGGAAGGGATCAACTCATGTAATCGTAAATTTTTGCTCCTTAATTCAAGAACCATGAAGCTATCATAGAAGTCATCCTAGAGAGGATTAATCTACATTCCAAGAGCTTTCATATGGTTCAAGAATCTTTAAGTTTGGATGAGAATCCAAGGAGTTATTCATATTTGTAATATAGCTTAGTACATTGTTTTCTTTATGATGTAAGCATTAGGAAGAATGATTTAAGCCTTTAAGGGGCCTAATCTTGGAAAGGGGTCACGCCTAAGGGGAGGTCTCCTACTATAAATACCCCCCTAGGGGTGCCTTGTAAACATGCCTCATAATCAAGAACCCTAAACAAAACTAATTTCTTTTAAACAAGATTACATCAAGAACCAAGAGCTAATAACAATAATCTCAACCTAACTTATTAAACAAGAATTAAACAAGAAACGAATTACTAACAAAGATTGAATCTAAATTAACCAACTTAATTGTTAAACAAGAATTTAATCTAGATATTAAACTTCCAATTTCGTGCATAAAATAATAATATGGTGGTCTACATGATTCAAAAAGGATATAAAGAACCATAAAGAAACACTTCTAACCCTAATAACCAACTATTACAACCTAATCTAATTACAATTTACAACATAAAATTACATATAACAAATAAACAAATTAAACATAATTACAATTTAAGAACAAGATTACATATAATTTTCCTAATTACAAAACTAATAATACAATTCAATAATTATAAAAACAATTAAATTTTTGAAATTAAAAACAGAAAAGAAAAAGGAAAAGGAAAAGGAAAAAATATCAAAAACAAAAAAAAGAAATCAGTTAGGGTTTTTAGGGTTAGGGTTTTTACGTAGGGTTAGGGCACGGTGCAGGCAGCGGCTGGGTGGACGGAGGTCGGGGGTCGAGGTCAGCGGTCAGGGGCAGCGTCGACTAGTCGCAGGTGCAATGGTGGTCGTGGGGCTGCGTCGATCGAACAGTAGCAGCAGTAGGGGTTCCTCGCATCTGGGCGGCGGGCGGCGGTTGTCTGATAGTCGGAGGCGACGACGACAATCACGGAGTCCTAGGCGGCGGCGAACGATGGTGGCCTTGCTGGTGGTGACGCGCGGCGAGGCGAAACAGGGAAAGCGAAAGTGAGAGGGAGAGAGCCCGAGAGAAAGAACGAAGGAGAGAGAAGGAAAGGTCGGGAATGGTGGTTGCGTGCTGTGGTGACGGCGCTGCGTCGGCGGCGGTGGCTGGTGGTGCGGCAGAGAGGGAGAGCAGGGAGGGAGAGGGAGAGAAGGAGAAAAGAAGGAAAATAAAAGGTGGTTGGTTGCGGTGGTGTGGGCGATTCCCGGCGATGGTCCGGGCGGTGGGGCTGGTCTTGCTGATGGTGGCGTTCTTTGGGAGAGAGAGAGGGGTGTAGGGTTAGGGTTTGAGAGTTATTAGGGTTTGAGAGAGAGAGGGATGGGTTTTTATACTACCAACCCCTTTTGGGCCCAAAATAATCTAATTCCAATCCTAACCCAACCCACTTAATAAAAACTGATTTTAGAATTTTAGGAAAAAAAAATTTAAAACATTATTTAAAACATATAGTAAACACATATTATCACATAATAATATTTATAATAACACGATGATATTAACTCACTAAAAATACTAATCTACCCTTGTTAGCCCCTCAACGGTCCTATGAGCTCAAGCGTTAGCAAAATGAAACACAGACGAATAATAATAAATAACGAAGTCAAACCTAATTTACCAACGACGTCACGGTCAACATCTTTGGATTTTTCAGGGTTTTACATCATTACCTTCTTAAAAGAAGTTTCGTCCTCGAAACTTAAAGTTAACCCTAACGGTCCGGTAAGGAAACTAACGGTTCCATTCCTCCTAAAACTCGAGGTTTTACATCATTACCTTCTTAAAAGAAGTTTCGTCCCCGAAACTTGACGCGCCTTAGGCTTGGAACAAATGAGGGTACTTCTTCCTCATTTCGTCTTCTGTTTCCCAGGTTGCTTCCGTTGTGGTATGATTTGCCCATCGTACTTTTACCAAGGAAACTACTTTCCTCCTAAGCTGCTTTTCCCTACGGTCTAGTATCTCTAGCGGTTGCTCTTCATAGCTCAGATCTTCTTGCAGTTGAAGCGACTCGGGATCAATCACGTGAGTCGGGTCCGGAACGTATTTCCTGAGTTGTGACACATGGAAGACATTGTGCACTATGGGGAGTTCTCCTGGCAGCTGTAACTTGTAGGCGACTTCTCCGATGCGTTCCAAGATTGGATACGGTCCGATAAATCTTGGTGTCAACTTACCCGACTGGCCGAATCTCATAACTCCTTTCGTGGGTGAAACCCGTAAAAACACATACTATCCTACTCAACACATCGTGGCCATCCTACTCAGATGATCCTCCTACATCGAGGGTTCTTCCTCGCTGAAACTGGAGTCCACTCGGGATCACTCGTCTCATTCCCCGAGCCCTCCTCGGGGTCTTCTCCTGTCCCCCAGTCCACCTCATCCTCCTCCTCGGGCGGGATCTCATGCTCGGGCTCGACGGCGGGTGCAGCCGTGACCCTAGAGGTTACCTCGGGCTCAGAATCCTGGGCGCTGTCCTCTGTGGGATCCTCCTCCGGATCTTCTTCAAGGTCATCCTCATGATCCTCAGCTGGTGCAGGAGCTGGGTTCACTTGAACCCTCTCTACTCGGAACATCCCAATCCGGGCAATCCTAGAAAAGACCCCCTGATGTATTACCGGATCAAGAAAGGTTCTTGATTCCAATAATACATGAAACACGTGTAACCAAACAACGAGGGTGGGATGGTTCACGAGATTAGGGAGAGTGAAGGGGAAGGTTCTCGTGAATTAGGGTTCTTTGTGGAGGTTGTTTTGCCGTGAGGGCTTTGTGCTTTCAAGATTTAAGAGAGAGATGAATCTTGAATGGGAAAGAGAGGAGATGGTTAATTCTTGAATGGAGGCTAGGAGGGGGGGTTGACGTGAAGATGGGACGAGAGATGGAAGATGGCGTTTGATGTGGGAGAGAGGGGGAGTGATGTACTTTTGATGTATTACCGGATCAAGAAAGGTTCTTGATTCCAATAATACACGAAACACGTGTAACCAAACAATGAGGATGGGAGGATGTGGCGTTGGGAATGAAGGGGTAGGGTATAGGATTAATGTGACTTAACTGTATTGACAGAAAGCTCACAGAGTAATTACCTTAACTATATTGATAGAAAGGTAATAACGGATAGATCTAGGTTTCCTAATTAAATCCACAAAAAGGACAACCTAGGGCTAACTTAACCTAGACCGCAACCTAGGATCAAGCTCTTCCTAACCACTTGGGTGCCAAACCAAGATACAATAGAAGAAAAGGGGTGAGGGTTAATCGAAACACTCAGGGGGTAAGCTCAAAGCTTGATTCCTATTTCTCAACTGATGTATCAATTGAATACAAACCTAGGCTATTTATACTAGGAGAGTCCTTAAGGGACTTGTACTCCTACTTAGCGTGGAAGCCAAGCTAAACTAGGCCTAAGAGTCTCTCTCTTGGCGTGCAAGCCAAGGAGAACTTGTCTAACTACTCCTACTCCTCCTTGGATTAGGAATCCTTATCCTAGGGGGAGTTGGTTGTAACAAACCTTATCCTAATTGGTTTTGGCTTTCCTAATCCAAATTGGATTAGTTACAAAATTAGCCAATTCCTATCTAGGAAATAAAACACACGTTTAATCTAGCCTAATTAAAAGAACACACCAAAAATAATTAAGCTATAACTAATTAAATTACATCCAAAAATAAAGATCATAAAATTAGACTTGTATTCTTGACTTGGACGTGTACCCTTGCTCCTCTTGGGCTTGGCGTGTGTCTTGGCCCGTCTTCTAGGATGTTTGGACATCCTCTTGCCATATGAGGCACACCATGTGAATGGGCCTCCAGGCCCCTACTTTGTATCCTTCTGTCTTGGCCCAATGTATCTCCATGTAAAAGAACTTAATCTTCCTTGTTGGGCTTGTATGGAATGGAGTCTTTTCATGAAGGATCCCATCTTTAACTTGATGCTTTAATTGGGCCTCCTTGATTGGGCTTGGGAGACTTAGCGTGGGCTGATTTCCATCATTCCCCTCTTGTTGAAAGAAGTTTGTCCTCAAACTTGGTGGTTTAAGTTCAAAGACTTCGATTGGCCCAACTACAATTTCCATGTGAATCAGGACCTTCACATGAATCACGGACTCTTCAATAATCTCCACGTGAATCAGGACCTTCACGTGAACCATGGACTTTTCAGTAGATTGGCGTTGAAACGGTGGATTGAATGGTTTGGGTTGCCCTCCATTATTTTCCATGAACCTTGGGTCCCCAAAGGTGAGACCAAGGTTAGATAGAACTCCATCATTCTTCCTTGATTGCCAGGAATTTGTCTTTAAACTCGATGGACTGAACGAGACCTTCTTATTGTATGGGCGGAGTTGGTGTCCATTGTCTTTCATGAATCTAGGGTCACCGAACTTCTCCCTGTAATAAGCTAAGAGACGACCCTCTTGAGATGGAACTGATAGGACAATTCCAATACTAACTCCAGAAGCATCAGTCTTGACCCCGAACTTCTTATTAAAGCTAGGTAGGGCAAGGACAGGTGCGGTGCAGAGTTTTTCCTTGATGATGTCGAACACTTGCCGAGTTGCTGGTGTCCATGATAACTTCCTATACTTCCATAACTCAGCCATAGGTTGTAGAATAGTGCTACAATTCCTCACAATTCTTCCATAGAAAGAAACTAAGCTGGGGAAGCTTCAAACATATTGCTTACTAGTTGAAGTAGGTCGTTTCTTGATAGCTTTGACTTTTCTTCCATCAACCTTGATCACTTCAATCGAAGGGTCATAGCCAAGAGAGACTATGTTGTTGATGAAGAAGTAACACTTGGACATATTACCATGCTGCCTTACGTGAGTTAAGGTCTCCAAAACAGATTGGAGGTGAAAGATGTGACCTTTCTCACTCTTGCTATGCATGAATGTGTCCATGACACACTTGTTGATGAAGGATTTCAAAACCTGATTCATAAGTCTCATAATAACAGAAAGGGCATAGATTAGGTCACAAGGTGTGACTAACCATACAAAGAGACTTCTTGGGATTTGAGAAGTAGTAATTCCTAACTGAATCTGAACCAAGTTATTTTCCTTCTTCCCTGCTATCTCTAGGGCACTTGAATGAACAATTTCCTCCCTGGTGATGCCCCTGGCGTGATGAACTGCCAGACTTCGAACCTTTATATCGGTAGTAGGGTTCACGTGACCTCCTGTAGGTTGGAGTTCACGTTGACTGGACCTGGATGAGGTCCCTTCAGCTGAATTCTCGTGAGGAACGATGAGGGCGTGCGTTTCTGCTGACTTCACGAGACTAGGGGGTGTAGGAGTGACCTCCTTGTGTTCACTAAACTCAGGGCGTTTAGTTGTCTTAGTAGTGGTGAGATTTCAATCATTCTCCTTGGGTGGGGACGGTTGGAAGACTTTAAGTGGAGCTAGGGTGATTTTCTTGTAGTTGACCCTGAAGGTGTAGGTATTGGTTCTTCCATCATGTATCACGCTCCTATCAAATAACCATGGTCTTCCAAGCAGAATATGACAAGCATCCATAGGCAAAACGTCACACCATAAAGATTCTTGAAAATATTTGCCAATGGAAAAGCTTACCAAACATCGTTGTGTTACTTGTAAACCTTCACCCTGATTGAGCCACTTGATGGTGTAGGGATTTGGATGGGGACTTGTTTCCAGCTGAAGTTTGTCCACCATAGTAGTTGACGCCACATTGGTGCTGCTTCCACCATCAATCATCAAAGAGCAGACCTTTCCCTTGATTGTGCAACGAGATTGAAAGATAGCTTCTCGTTGTTGCTGATCTTCTGGGACAATCGAACTGTGGAGGATCCTCCTCATAAAGAGCAATTCGTGTGCCATGGTAGGGGTCGGAACGCCAGGGTTAACGTTGGGTAGGGAAGGGTAATGTGTTTAGGCTGTTTGTGGAGTTTAGGGTCGCCGGTTGGTACTAAAGATTTGAAGGTTATGTGTTTGGTACTACAGGTTAAGCTTGTGGATTTGCAGGTTAAGCTTTTGGACTTGCAGGTTAAGCTTTAGACTAGCAGGTTAAGCCTTTGGATTTGAAGGTTACGTGTTTGGTTTACACTCAACCTCAACCTAGAGCTCTGATACCACTTTTGATGTATTACCGGATCAAGAAAGGTTCTTGATTCCAATAATACATGAAACACGTGTAACCAAACAACGAGGGTGGGATGGTTCACGAGATTAGGGAGAGTGAAGGGGAAGGTTCTCGTGAATTAGGGTTTTTTGTGGAGGTTGTTTTGCCGTGAGGGCTTTGTGCTTTCAAGATTCAAGAGAGAGATGAATCTTGAATGGGAAAGAGAGGAGATGGTTAATTCTTGAATGGAGGCTAGGAGGGGGGGTTGACGTGAAGATGGGAAGAGAGATGGAAGATGGCGTTTGATGTGGGAGAGAGGGGGAGTGACGTACTTTTGATGTATTACCGGATCAAGAAAGGTTCTTGATTCCAATAATACACGAAACACGTGTAACCAAACAATGAGGATGGGAGGATGTGGCGTTGGGAATGAAGGGGTAGGGTATAGGATTAATGTGACTTAACTATATTGACAGAAAGCTCACAGAGTAATTACCTTAACTATATTGATAGAAAGGTAAGAACGGATAGATCTAGGTTTCTTAATTAAATCCACAAAAAGGACAACCTAGGGCTAACTTGACCTAGACCGCAACCTAGGATCAAGCTCTTCCTAACCACTTGGGTGCCAAACCAAGATACAATAGAAGAAAAGGGGTGAGGGTTAATCCAAACACTCAGGGGGTAAGCTCAAAGCTTGATTCATATTTCTCAACTGATGTATCAATTGAATACAAACCTAGGCTATTTATACTAGGAGAGTCCTTAAGGGACTTGTACTCCTACTTAGCGTGGAAGCCAAGCTAAACTAGGCCTAGGAGTCTCTCTCTTGGCGTGCAAGCCAAGGAGAACTTGTCTAACTACTCCTACTCCTCCTTGGATTAGGAATCCTTATCCTAGGGGGAGTTGGTTGTAACAAACCTTATCCTAATTGGTTTTGGCCTTCCTAATCCAAATTGGATTAGTTACAAAATTAGCCAATTCCTATCTAGGAAATAAAACACACGTTTAATCTAGCCTAATTAAAAGAAACACACCAAAAATAATTAAGCTATAACTAATTAAATTACATCCAAAAATCAAGATCATAAAATTAGACTTGTATTCTTGACTTGGACGTGTACCCTTGCTCCTCTTGGGCTTGGCGTGTGTCTTGGCCCGTCTTCTAGGATGTTTGGACATCCTCTTGCCATATGAGGCACACCATGTGAATGGGCCTCCAGGCCCCTACTTTGTATCCTTCTGTCTTGGCCCAATGTATCTCCATGTGAAAGTACTTAATCTTCCTTGTTGGGCTTGTATGGAATGGAGTCTTTTCATGAAGGATCCCATATTTAACTTGATGCTTTAATTGGGCCTCCTTGATTGGGCTTGGGGGATCGTCTCGTAAAGTGAGTAGAAAAGCGTTGTCGTGAGCTTCCTCGTTGCCACGCAAGCAAGAGTTCGGGACATCCTTGGTGTATCGGTCTATCTCATCGTAGAAATTCAGCATTTGGGTTCCCAAGTACCCACCAGGAGGAATGGGTGTGTAGCGGTGGAAGCACGGCGTGCGGTGCTGGTGACAGTGTGTGCGTTGTGCCATCCTACAAGGTCAGAACGCATTACACATAAAATACTGATGATATAATCAAAAAATATTTAGAGAAAGCATGATACCATTTTCCCCCATCCTACGCTCATCATTCTGAACTTAGCTTCCTAGGGTCCATCTAAACCTAAAGGACTCTGAGGAGCTACTAGGTCGCAACCCAGAGCTCTGATACCATTCAGTAACGCCCCGGAAATTCAATTATAAAAAGTCAAAGTCAAACTAACGTTAACAGACGAAACTTAGTGGAAGACTTCAAATTTAGTTTGGGCGTCACTGCCGTATCCCCGAAGGAATACAAGGCGAGAAAGGAAATCACAACTGTCTGCTAACGGTAACTATTAACAACTCAAAACAAAACTTTAAGATTTCGTTACGAAAACAATATAAAAACATTCAAGGACTTCTAGACTCGTCGTCCTCACTTCTAATTCCCGCCCCCAGCACTAAGATCTTCACCTGAAAACAAAACATTTCAAAAAAATGAGGGGGAAATCTCAATAATGTCTACCCCTAACGTTTAAAACAGTTTAAGTTCATTTCAATTTATTTTGGGGAGAGGGATCGAATCAAACGTTTTGCAAACCTTTAATCCTATAATGTTTCCTCAACCCATCCAATCCATATTTTAATTTGCGGGCGGGATACCAATTCCCTTAAAGTAACATCGCCTACCAAAGGCATCAAGAACATCGCCTACCAAAGGCATAAATAATATCGCCCACCAAAGGCATCGAAACGTCGCCTACCAAAGGCATCAAGAACATCGCCCACCAAAGGCATAAATAATATCGCCTACCAAAGGCATCAAAATTCTATCCTATATCAGGGAAGGAAGCCCTGATCTCCTGGTCTATAACCCTGCAGGTTGTTACACCTGCACAACAGGTTATCCCCCGAAACCCGCGTAACGTTTCCACTTGAATTATTTATACAATATTCAAACTGAACTCACGACTCTCAAGTCAAACCATCCCAAGTTATCAAAACCATTAACAAAACTTCGAATAAAAGACCATCCAATTTCTCAACTCAAATAAACCAAGATCACAATCGAATTCAAAAGATTATCAAAACAAATGGTCGTATTTCCACAAAAGTCCCCTTTCGGGATGCAATTCTCAAAATAGATTATAAAACATCAAAACACATTTAAAGAGCATCCCGATGGGGATTAAAGCATAGACAATTACCTGAATAACGTCACAGTACAGCAATAAGGAGAACACACTTGAGCTCACTATCGTCACGCACTACTCGGGCCTAGAATAAGAATAATTATCTAATTAAAACGCGTTCTAACGAAGTTAGTATTAACTATCAACTATCTAACCCATCCCCTAGGAACACTTAGGTTCCTATCATTTATGATTTACATTTAACACACTCAAGGAATTATATAACAAGTTCACACATAAAATTCACTCAACAATTTTCATAAATAAAAGCAAGCAGAGGACAGATTGTAACGTTCACATAAAACGGGTCACAACTCGACTTCCCGACATCCTATGGGTCTGGTTTTGGACTTTTCGGAAACCTCGAGATTTCTACTAAAATTTAATGTTGATGACCAAGCCCATATCAGTCCCGAAGGACTCTAAAAATACCCATCTTCCCAATTGGTCCAGATCTGACAGGTTTTGGTAAAAAGGTTATAACTCGGGTTATACAAATCAAACGTTCGATCCGTAAAATTCCTATGGTTCCTAACATCTCAGGGAACCTCCAGTTCAAAGGATTCAATCAAAAGGTAACTACAGTAGCCGTGGTGACTCGATCTTTAGACACTAACGAAACTGTCCCGCTCCCGGTTCTTATTTAATTTATAATTTCGGTTCTAACTTCCACCATTCGATCCCGGGGTCCTAATTTGGGCTCAAAACAGTAACTAGGGTCTAAGGTATAATGTCCAACTTAACTTAGGGTTCAAACACCAAACTTCCCATCATAAAAACCAAATTGCAACACATGAAATCAACTTTAATAATTAATCTAATCCTAAAACATGCATAAAATATCATACACTAACATGGCATACCTTATGTGCA